>JAQGAF010001028.1:0-36435 GCA_034687865.1 Kryphioiulus occultus | reverse complement strand
GCTTGTGAAATCATACCCATCAATTGAATTTGGACGCATGTCATTTAATAACATTTCAAATAATTCAAAACAATAATTGTCATTTCCAGACAATTGGCAATCTGAATTGCTTTCGATATTTTTACTTGAGTGAGTCTAGAAATCAGTTGAATTTCAGGGAACTACACAAAATATTTGAAAAAAGTTTCACCTATAGGCTACAACCAGTAAAAGCCATAAATGTAATACTAATGACGTTTTTTTACAATTCATTTAATTTACAAAACAGTGGATTTTCAATGTAACTGCATACATGTGAATACAGTATATACAATAATTCCATTGTTTTGTAAATGAAATGTATTGTACAAATAAATGTACAAATAAATTTGTTTAATGTCAGTTAAAATCTCCTGTAAACATTACGTATGACGACATTGACATTGTGATATGGAATTTAAAATAGTTAGAGAATAATCATATACTTCATATATTGGTCATTCAATCCACAGTAGTATATGAAATATATGATTTCAGAAAGTCATTAGTAATACAACATGTATGACAAGGTAACTCTTAATAAAGATTTGGTTTGGTCAGACGTTTTTGTAATTGCTCATCTTGTAACTTCCTTCTTGTTAATAATAGTGGCCGTGTCTTTCTCATATCTACGTGATTTGCAGTCATTATGCGCGGAGTAATAAGGTTTAGATCATCATTATCAACATCATCTATAATGGAGCAGCCAGGTCGGAATTTTTGGTTCTGAATCAAGATTAATAACTCCATTGTTATATGGCCAACAAGAATGCCCCTGAACCTGCATACCATCTATACTTACAGAACACGATGTTTCTGTCTTCATAAACGATCAATTAATAAGCGTGCCTGTCACATAAACAATACTTTTCGTATTGGTTTTGTTGCTAAGTAAAATACTGATTTAGCCAGAATTCCAACTAAGAAGCTTTGCGTTTACTGTTTACTTTCTTAGATAATTCTCAAAACAGAAGTTATGCCAAATTGATAGAAAAATAATACATGAAGTTGTAAAGTTTTCCGCAGATGTCACAAAAAAGCTTATAAAAAGTGAAAAGTTGGTAAAAATTAAGGGAAACTGCTAGTTTATGCGTATTTATCGTTTATTGTGTGTTCGGTAAACTGACTTGCTGGGACACAGTTTACAATATGCAATGGCAAACCACTGGCACATCGACGTTTCAAAATTAAAATTTTTAGCGTTATGTAAACATCCAGAGAATCACAATAATGTAGTTAGAATTTTCCATGGCACCTGCTGTATAAAAAATGTTTCTTTCATGGGTAAAGCTTCGCATTGTTTATTATGCACTACCTAAATGGAAGCTCGATTAAACATTTGAGCTAGGCTTTCTTGCTAATTGATATTTACCTTGTTAAAAGGCATTTTAGGCAAGTATTTAATGCAAACAACCCCTTTACGTAAGTGAAAGTGTGTTGTTTTCAACTTGTTCTTGTATCATAATGATGTTTTTGCTGACAGACCTTATTTGAAACGTGCTCCGCACTGGTTGGCAACTTCTTCATCAGAAACTTTGAACTTCAGAATCTTTTAATAGCCTGAGACACTTACTGGTGGCTGCAATCTCGTTTTTCTCAAGTACATGTATTTCGCTAAGGTACAATTGAAATTTTGTGTCTATACCCCAAATTGAGGTTAAGGGAATGTTGAATGTAAACAGGGAATAAAACTGCTAAAAGGTTAGTGTTGTTTGCTTTCCATGCTAATACAGACGTTCACGAGGTTTGGTGGAACGTTTCTCCGTTATTGAAGATTCTTGACCAAAAGTGACCAAAACTGCTGATGCAGAACCCTTTTAAAAGCAAAGTGGGTGCTAACATGGCTCATTTGCTGTCTTCGACACTAACTTTCACTTAATAGCCTTACGAACGCTCTTATGGGATCTATGGATATTGGTAAAATTAAGACTGGGGAAATAAATTGTAAGGAAAAAGGCTGCTTGAGAGAGATTTTGTCGAAAAACGAAGAAGTAAAGAAAAGATTCATTTGGCGCTGCGCCATCATGACAGAATCGAGTTTTTTACTGTAATTATGGACGTCCGTATTTTGACGTCTTCATACTGAATGCGAATGAATTGCCAAAAACTGATCCATTAGGCTACTTGCCAGATATAATTCAACGCCATAAAAGTAAATGACGATAAAGACATTTCTTCGCACTCTCTCACAAATGAATAATATTCAATTGAGAACTTTGACACAATGCACTGTCACAATTTGAAGAGAGACAATCTTGTCAAAGGAAGCTACTATACTAGTAGTTACTGGTATACAGTACGCTGTATACTTTATTTTGAAAATACGATTATTGGAAAATCTTTAACTACTTCGCGATCTTAGTGATTCCATACTTTTTTCTCGGAGTTCACGTGTTTTGATGGGCACTCGACATTTTTTTTATTGCTAGACATTTCATGTTTTATATTTATGGTATAAGTTGCTCGCTCTTAGCCATGACACGCTGAAAGTATGACATATCAATTACAGTTCGTAACGGAAGAATGGCTGATAGCATGAAACAAAGTTGAAGATAACCATATTTTTAAAGATAACGTATGGAAAAAATATGCAAAAAATTACATAAATTTTTAGATTTTTACATTTTAGATTTTACAGCTTTCGTGATAGTGCCATACACAATTAAGATGAGCTGAAAAAATAAGTACTAGTGAAAAACTATTTTGACAGGTACGGAATGCCTAATCTAATTATTTAAATAAAAATAAACTCATTAACTTTCGCTGTTTACATGTAGGGTTTACTGTATACTGGAAAACAGTCAATTTTTAACGGGGGATACTGCGAGTATTTCATCAGTTAACTTTATGGGACTTACGAAGAATCTGATTTATCCATTCAAACTATTTCATCATTTCGTAATTGTCGTGATTTTAAGACTGGCTTCCGTTCTTTGCTAATTTTAAATACATTATTACAACTCTAATTGATGATTTCCTTATAATTTTCTTTTGAACTGGACTTATTGATTTTGTCTTTGTCCTGCAGCCTCTCCATTATTTACGCCATTTGTCCATTGCGACATGTTAATTATACGAACAATTAACGGTCAATTATTGCACGCTCTGTTGCACATATCAGAATGACACTAGACGAGCTTAGACCACTGCACTGCATTAACGGTGTCTACTGTATATCTAAAGAAGCATTAATGAATAGACAATACTGTAATCTAGGTGCTTCTTTTACATAAGACAAAATCAATCAGCTAGTCTTTTCTGCGCAGCAGATAGTATTTAATTTGATAAATGTGCATGCATTTTTGCAAATACACATGTAGGCACAATCATAGACGGAAGAATATCGAAATCTAATCTTACTCGAAATACACGTATATTATACTTTATTTAAATACATGTTTAAGACATATGGGTTAATCTGTCTTATCGTTACTAATCTTCCTTTATGGTGACTCATGCACTCTGCATTTTCAACATATTTATGGTGAATTAAATCTTAAATGAAGCATTTCGACATTGTTAAAACCGTATAGGAAAAATGCGGTAATCAGCATTTCACTTTTTTCTATCGTGTTCTCAATTAGTACCATGTTTCTCAAAATTTATTGGCAGCCTTCATTGTATTGATATAATAATCTGGCAATTCCATTTCTGTAATTTTCTCTTCTCGCTCGTTTGGAGGTTTATAAGCGTGTTTTCCAAAGACTGCTTTTCCATCAGGATTTTGCACACCCATGCAGTGGCGCGCCCCCACGCCCCATTACCCTATCTTGAAATGAAAAGTAAGTTTTGGTGTTATATGAAAATCAGTATATCTGAAGCGACTCCTCGCGGGATTCATTTTGACACAGCTCGTGTAAGTTGTACATTGTAAGTCGATTTCCCTCATCTTCTCCATCAGTCATCCTCTGGGATTGGGCCCTCTCTCCGTACTCATGTTAGAGGTAACTCAATGCCAGCGCTTATGCAGTTAGTGGGCTGAAAGCGGACAATGCAGCAATTGAGGGAGTTATAAACTATGAAATCATGTTATTCTATATATATATATATATATGTTTTATTCTTTTTTTCCCTGCGCACTATGTAGCGTCGTGCCTTGAGTGCAGGAGCCCCTCCCCTATGAGGCTTTCTATGAGAAATAAATGTAAGATGATAGTCGAAGGTCTTCACCGCTGCTTTCTACTTAATGGAGCTTTAGCTAGGGAGGAAGCAAACATTTCGATTCAGGAAGCTCTAGAAATACATTTTGACTTGTGCTAAATGCGGTTTCTTATAATATAATGTAAGACGAAAATATGGCAGAGAGTAGCGTGGAGGCAGGCAAGACTGGAGAACAAGCAACTATCAGCAATGGCGGGTTTCAATTTTATATATCCGTTAAAAATTCATTTTATTGGAAAAATTGCCATTCTTAAAGGACTTAACCCTGTCTGGTTGAGTTTAGATTTCTGATGAAAAATATGCTGAAGCCAAGTCAATGCAAGAAACGTTATCCAATTCCCCCAAAAATAGATCCTAAGCTTATCACCTACAGGTACACTATGTTAGCGTATCGCATTACAGTGGACTCCGCTTAATGTGATCACATTGGACCCACAGCACGTCATTTTGATAATAGCCGAATGACAAAAAAGGCGATGGTTATTTAATTTTTATTCTTATTTAAATTTACAAAGCTACCGTTATTTACAACTAAAAAATCACTTACATGTACATTGGTTGCCTACAAGTTTTCTGTATAAATTCGTTAATGTAATCCTCATATTCGTAGGTTAATATTTGAAAATGAATTAATTTATGCTGCCCACCTATAGTCAAATTTATTAGTGCTTCGATCATCTCAGCACTTTTTTGGTGGTTTCTTAACTAAGATGAACGTTTCATATTCGTCAACATCAAACATGTTTGACTCCCAGACAGCCTGGCAAGTGTCAGATATAGTCATTGGGACTGCTATTGGGATATTTTCGTAAATGATATCGAAAATTTTAAAGATCATTCCTCGAAATATTCGCTATTCATAGCAGTTGGGACGTCATTTTAGACATTTTCTTCCAAAACTTCTCATTCCTCATGTTTTATGAATCCGCGATGAGGAAAAATGATAACAATAAGCGAATTGTTGATTACAATAAGCGATGATTTCACTGTGTATTTGAATACGGGCGTTCGGGGTTTGCCGATCTAGATAACAACACACGAATGATAACATTATCCGCAATCCCATTAAGCGGAATCCACTGTATCAACTTTTCAGTTTAAAAACCTAGCAGTATTGACTGGTGATTTCAACCAGTTAACCAGTCACTATCTAACATGTATAAACTTTGTGTAAAATGTGTGCATTGGATACGTAATGTCTACCATTGTGCAATAGAATGGTTTTCTATGCTTCCTTTATACTTAGGTTAAGGAGGAAAGCAAAACGAACCAAATAAAGTAATGCCCCAAAGAATGCAAGGTTTATTTTGAAAAATACCACGAAAAGTTGTGGTTAATTTGCATGGAAAGGGTACGCAGAAACCGACATGCACACGAAGCCACAATTGCCATAGCTTCATGGCACAGAGGTGTGCTCCATCTTCATCTTAACTTCTGCACTATTCACGCACCCCCTGTAGTTAGGCATTTTAAACATCTCAGCTGTTAGGTAATTGCAAACTATCATTCAAAATGAAAACAGTCCGGGAGAATGAGAGTGGAAAACGTGCATTACAGGGTTGCTGAAGTGGATGTGTTACAGTATCTGAGAATGTGTGGCGAAAACCTAAGAATTCCATGGGGGACCAAATTTGGGGCTATCATTGCCTCATCACTTAAAAACCGGTGATATATTGACACTTTAATAGCTGGAACATTTGCAGGGATTATAAAGGTCGTTTTTTATCCTTCAACCAACATTACGTCTTTCTTTAGTGCTTGTCAGGAAATTTAAGCCCACAAGTATACAATATCCGAGCGGTGAACAAAACAAACAACAACAAGCCAGGTGCAGTCGAAATTTGTAAAAATACTGTACCTGTTTGGTATAGATAAAATGTGATGGAGGCTTTTAGGCATTAATTCTCCTGTTGTTTAAGGTGGTTCATTTATCATCTTGATGTAAAAATTAACATATGCATTGACTTTTTGCTTATTATTGAACTTGAATTTCACGTCTAATTGCAAACATTAGGGTTCATTTTGTCAACTATCGTATTTAATCTTTTGTCTAGGAATTGTAAATGCACGTACATTGCATAATTATACATTTTTAGTAGCTTATTTTGATGTTATGAATTTTATTTGCTATCTTCGATTATGCATTTAACTCACAACAGTTCTTCTATTAACAAACAATCACACATTTGCTCTAACTACTGTTCTTCAGCTAAATTTGGACATTTGCATTTTTTAATGGAGACAATTTTGAGACACGTAACTAAAGGAAATTGTCTTCAACTCGTGTGGGGTCTAAGTGCAATAAAGTGTTTCGGACACTTGTTTTTCAACATGACGTTGAATGTAATAAGAATTAAACACATGCAAAGCAACTATGTGCGGTCATGTCATTTTTCCTTTTCAACATTTCAAGCCGCATCTTGACAGCGGTTATAATTGGATTTGTCACTCGTTTTTAAGTTCTAGACTGCAGTGAAAAAATGAGCACGTCAATGTTGTGTAGGCTTTAAAAGACTTAATCGAAGTTGAAGCGCTGGGTTGTGAACACCCTGTAGTCGGAAGAATGAATACACGTTCGATGCGTAATAATCTGTGCAGCTTAATTATGTTATTGGATGTACATGTATACTGTATACGTTAAAATGCGAGCTGTGTTCTCGTGACTTAATTCAAAAAAGAGGATTTTACGCTTTGCACTAAATAACAGACGAAATCCTTGTTTGACTCATCGGCATCCGTCTGCGTGAAATGAAGTATATGCTTCATTAAATATTATGCATGTTTTCGGTGATGCGCACTCTTGTAGTTCAATTAGGGAGCTTATTTTTATATATTATACGACCAAACAAGGCGAATAATCCGTTACTCTCTACACGCTTTTTCTGTTCCATCACAAACAACAGCGTCAGGTGCATATTGCAGACATAATACACCGCATTACACACGCACACAAAATATGATGATACTGGAATGTATTACATTCCATCACATATAATAACAGTGATCCTTGCTGTAAGTAATGTGGTCAAAGGGATGTCGAATTGTCCTTGGCGACGGGTGCCATATACCAATGCAAAATGCTTGTACATGTGTAAAAGGTTTCAGATGAATTTCCTCTGATCCACCACGAATCTTGTTTATAATTTTAATTTTGCATCAGTGTATTATGGCATCGAAACGAAACGCAACATTTAACTTCAATACGATGTATGGGATTTGACATAGTTTCCACATGAGTATCAAATTTTGATTTATGTCAATGCTATAATTGGTAGAATTAACATGAAGTAATGCATCTCTCCAATGCCCAAGAGAAACATCAAATACGTTGCTAATTTATGACCACTTGCAAAATAAATGCTCGAAATTAACAAAAGCCCATTCGCTACGGCTATTAACTCTGTCCTTTATCAATTGTTCATGGCTAGGCAGAGAATAATGCGTATAATTCTAATACTAACTCGAAGGTCATTATCACTTTTCCATTCCTGACTATTTCGTCTTGCTCGTAATTCATGGCTAGCAAGGCAATGCTATTTTTTGTCTTTTTACTGTATTCTACTTATTCAACTATAATACCAGAGTTTGTGATACATATCAACCAAACCAATTGTAGTAGACCCTCAAGTAGGGAGCAGAGCCGATTTTATATGCATCATTGACCAGCTTTACTCATCGATCATGCCATCTGTACACATTTACATTTGGTGCCCTAAAAAAATCAATCGATATGCAAAACTCCTTTAACTTGAGCTTAAATTTCGCCATGGCACCATATGCTTACATGTAATGTCATGCGACGCATTATGTACAGGGAAACTGGTTGAAGAGATGTGGTTGTGAAAGTTTTTGCCATGGAATGTAGCCAGGAATCTATTTCCGATATACTACGAAATATACCCTGCTCCAAACGTGCACAAAATCCACTACACTATCCAGTTGACCTGTTCTAGCTGTCGCAATTTATCTTTACAGTTGATTTTTTCTTTGTGTTTTTTTGCGTCTATCCTAACCTAACCTAACTTAAAATAACCTAAAAAAGTAAAAATGCAATTTCTTTATTTGGCTGAAATAACTACCAGGCAATCACTGCCAGCATACGAACCGTTAGGAGAAGCCACTTTTTCAGTATATCTTCCTAACCGTCTTATCTGTCACAATTTATCTTAACTGATTTTTTTGCTATTTTTTGGTGTTTTTGCGTTTATCCTAACCCAACTTAAACTAAACCAAATACATGTACGTAATTTCTTTAATGAGTTGATATAACCGTCTGGCAATCACTGCCGGCATACGAGCAGTTAGGAGAAGCCCACTTTCTCATGCAGGAACAGAATGTTTATAAAGGCTGTTTACAACTTTACAAATTCTTAACAGGAATTCTAATTGAATCGGAATTTCAACCCTCTCCGTTTAACTAGACAGCATTAGGGCAATGGTATTGGTCAATCTGGTCTTCAAATAAAGGATACTCATTCTGAGGAGTTATCTACACTTTGTCTTTGACATGACGTGTTATATCAGGTATGGATTAACTCTGCGCACCACCAAATATCACATAGATCATAAAATATGCCCTGGACCTAAACTTTCCATGATGTTGGATTGGCGGAGGTGGCCCAATGGCCTGGTCTAAACTAGCATTACATCCCTGGACTTTTTTTTGAGCGGGGATATCCATGAATGGTATCCATGATTTAATCACCACAAAAGGCTGGTTGAAATTTCGATTAAATGGCGTACCTGCCCCCAGAGGCGCACGTGTCAAAGTGGACTAAACCCAAAAAACTTTGAGTTGGTGTATAATATCAGTCAAAGAATGTTCCTGTATTTCAATTAGAATTCCTGTTATGAAGTGTTAAAGTTATAAACAACCTTTATAAAACCCTGTATATTCTCGTTCGTGTTAGCACCTTTTTGAAAGCTTTAACGTTAGAGCATTGTAAACATAAACATCTCAGTTTTTGCCAAAACCGCCAACTTCCTATGTTAGGCAACTCGATTTGTCTTCATGTACAATAGGTTGTGGACGATTGCAATTTTGCGAATTACCCTTCCATCGGCGGTGTTCTAGAGCTACCCTCTCCATTATTTCCTTACTTATTCAGCATCATTCCCCTCCACGCAGGATTTTCGGTTAATTCATTCATGCATGGTGATTTTGGTGTGCGACGAGACATATTTTAGGGCAGCCAAAAAACTCCCCTCCATGCAGTCGCTAAGAGATGCCTTTCTTACATGCATTTTTTTTCTTGTGAATGACGACCCACAGAGAGCGCGAGAAAAGATGCTTTGAATATATAATGGCTGTTAAAAGAGACTAATTAAGTTCATTATCCTCAGCCATAAATTGCATCTGCAAGGCGAAATGCAATTTATGTCCCAACGCCTTGCTCTGTCCCATTCTTGCGCAACCCTCCTCCTTTCATTCTAATGTTCACGTGTGAATTATAATGTGGGCGTCCGAGTGATGATAAAAGGACCGACAAAGGGAATGCCTGCAGAAAAGGACATTTGCCATTCATCACCCAAATCTTTTGTATATCATGTGACTGTGAGGAGATAAGATATACCTAATAGTGGGTTAATTTATGACGTTAATGGAGATGACGAATATAAGGTATGGAGATATGGTAGCCAACATCTTCGCGCACTCCTCCCTGCGCATCTGGAACGCATCTTGGAGATGCACAACTTGTGCAAAAAACGAAAACGTTTATCTACTTTGGTCTCTGGAGATTCTGAGAAAGACCATTAAAATTTGGAATTTTTCTTTTTTTTTGCTTTTTTCATTTTTTGCTGCTGGAAAATGGGTATGCGTAATAAAGAGCGTAGACAAGATGCATGTAGAAAAGAAAAATCCAAAAAACGATTCTTTTACCACCGGGATCATAAGGATGCAATTTGAGCTTTCAGCTGATTTTAAGTTACTGCGCGCACTCTTTATTACATTGGAACGTAAATCCGCCGAGAGAATAAAAGTCAATGAATTTCTGTGCGTATAATCCTATATAGAACAATGGTATTTAATTTAGCTTTCATTTTTATCAGAATTTTGGTTTAGATATTTTATCGAATTTCTTAGCTTGAAAGGGCAGTAATATTTTAAATAGTTTGCTGTTTCGGATCAACTTTGGTGTTGTTCCCTGACCAAATGTTCAAGAAATGTTGCATTTATATGTCAACTCTGATTATGTGTTAGACTAGAGTGACATCTGTCCTAGCTGTCGGAATTTATGCTTTTTTGTAATTTTGATTTAGCTGCCCTCAACGTGCAGGCAATCACTGCCAGCCTACGAGTCGTTAGGAGAAAAGTGCACTCTATTGCTTTTTATTATCGGGGCCAATAAGTTGTTTTTAATATGAAATAAATATGATCGAAACGTGCAATTTCAAAAATCCGTCAATGGACAACATACTGTACATGCTCTTATACTTGTAAGAAGAGAGTCTTTGCTTGGTGGCTACAAATTCGCTAAAGGATTACTGCTTGTGTTGGTGCTTAATGAACACTTGGAATTGATCGCATTCGATCCAAAATGAGTCATTCTTTTGTGCCAAATCCCATCATGAGCAATGACGGTCGATCAGAATCGTCAGTGGTCCAAGATATAAAACTAATTTATTGGAAAACGTCAATGTGATAGACGAAGATTGGCGCGCTCTTTTCTCACACTTGTCTGAGGTCAGTCAAATGCTGTCACTTGTCGACTTTCTGAATTTTTGATCTATGTCTACCCTTAAAGACCAGTTTTTAGAGATATTTAAGCTTACTACATGTAATTTGTCGATGAGAGAGGAATTATTTCAGATACATGTACATACTGTATGTTCATGTATTTGGCAAAGATAAGTAACGCGTGGCAAGGCTCATACTGTCTATTTTTTGGAATCTGCCTTAAACATGAAAAAACTTACTTGTAAATCAAATGCAGTATAAATTCTTGCTGGGCGGTGTCGTATTTTTTGCAAGAAGATATGAGATACATGTGCATTTTCTCATGGATTCAATTTGTTTTTTGAAATTCGATTTACTGAAATAAGCTGCTGGATAGTAACTTAATAAATGCCATCATAATTCCATTGTATGCGCTAATATCCATCCTTATTTTCTCTCTACTACCGTCTTTGATGGCTTTTTAACTTACATGAATTGCATGCTCTGTAACAGTGAGTTGTATGATAGAATATTGTGGAATAACATTGACCTAATTTTTTCTGTTGCCATACTAACATAATTTCAATTTTTACATGCCTATAGTTTGAAAAAAAAATGAGGTAAGTTAAAGTTTTCTGAAATAAAAGTGCTTACGTGGTCTCCTGACAACTGTATCGCACTGTAGCATCTCATTGTAAGCATAATTTGGAATTTTTCTTTCGGAAAATAGTGGTCATTTAATAAAAGCATATGCAGTTTAAGGTTTCAGAAAAATACATGTACTGTAATACTACAGTGTAATCTAAAATCTCAACATGACGTCGAATCCAATTGTCTAAATTATGATGAAGCCATGTGACTAGATGAAACTAAATGATGATTAGCAGTTGTACACTCTGTGAAATTAATTTGTGCGGAAGTATGACATGTTTGATTTCCGCGAATTTGCCCTGATCCGCACAATGTTTGCTATGGACGAATTGGTCACATGAAATATCTATATAGCAGTCGTAAAACACAAATGAATTTGGTATCATACTACTAAGGATGGGACAAAATGAGGCACTATTGGAAGAATGGAAATGCTTTGTTATTGTTAGAAGAAATGTCTACTCTGTGTGTAGTATTATTCGCAGATATTAGCACTGATGTTTACCAAATTAAATAAATTAATGCGTTTGCTCAAATGAGTTAAATGTAATAATCTCTAGAGTGACTGTTTCTGCCACACCCTATTTTGCACTAAAGAAAAAACGACTAATAATAAATAACTAAATATGAAATGACATACATGTATGTTAAACTTCATACAGCCCTTATTGACCAGTTACAAAATTTGCAAATACATGAAAAATTGTATACGTATTGTGATGCTACATGATGAATAAAAGAACAAAATAACAAAAAAAGAAAATACATGTACGAGCATGTATGGATTCATTGTTTGAATTAACATACAGGGTTCCCCCTGACCTGGAACAGTCATGGAAACGGCAGGGAAAAGTTACGAGATGATGAGATGACGAGATGACGAGATGAGACGTTAAGAGATGATGAGCAATTCTGTAAAACAAATTGAAAAAGCTAATCTAATTTTGCTAATTACTTGTGTTACATTCCTTATGTTGGCAAGTTATATTTTTGCATTTTCAATGGCCAAGGTGCTCATGGAAATTTGTTTTGAAAAAACTGGAAAAGTCAAGGAAATTGAAGATGTCGTCTCTGGTGGAACCATGATATAGTTCTACACAAGTTGGCAGCACTGCTTTTTTCAGAGCAGCATGACGATACGTATACGAAAACCAATAATTGGCGAAGCCAGCCAGGTAGCCATTATTGGTTCGTTATCGAAATTACATCATCGTGCGATAGAATTCGAAGATCTAGAAAGTCGAGCTCTAGACTACAGGAATTAGTGGGTTTATTGGAAAACCAATAAAGTAGGGTTTCCCTTAAAGTAATGTGGTACACCAGTGGCAAGTGTGTTAAAATGCATGTGGAGTAGGCCTATACGATCCATATTGAATAAAATAGCGAAAAAGTGAAATAAACAAATATATTGTCTTATGTTATTAAATCTCTCTGCTTCGCCTCTCGTAAAGTCAGTTTGTTTCATAAGATATTTATGAAAATGTGAGCTTGGTTTCTAGAGCAGGGAGAAAAAGCGAGTGAATTTCAGTAGCCTGACGTGGCGGATGTCAGTCATAGATGTAAAATCCATTATTTTGATTAATCCATTTCGGATTCTTTTCTCCGGAGACTGGGTTATGAAATTTATCGCTTGGGAGAACCGAATTCAAAAAGAGCAGCTTCCTTTTGCGAGAATCGCCCAGCTATTTTTTAAACTCTCAGACATTTTAGGGTTCACTTAGAAAGGGGGACCTTTCGAAGGCGGTTTTCATTTCTCCATGCACCAGCACTCTCCTCTAGGGCCATCCGCATCTTCCATTTATAAACGACGTTGTGTCGTTGATGCATTAAACCCATTACTTTACAGCATTTGTTTGAGTATAACCATGCGCACCTGATGCTGCTGCTCTTCACTGTATTTGGAAAGTGTCATAACTCTCGATGGTGAAAACTAGCGAAAAATTCGCTAGGCCACTGACGAGTTTGGTTCAAAAGCTTAGTTCCAAATTCACTTTTGAAGATTCTGTAAATATAGTGTTTAACAGTTGTGCAAGTGGAAGGGCTAGTTTAACTTTAATGATGGGGTATATTAAATGATCAGTTTTTTTGTTGGAATCTTTTTTTCTGCTGTTCTAAAGCTAGTTCAGCCTGCGACAGAATTCCAAAAAAAAAGCGGAATATGGCAAGATGAATGAGCAGCTTTAACTGATCCTTCCTTTTTTATAATGTTTCGCTACCGCTTGCCAGGTATTAACATCGCTTAGGATAGATAATTTGAAGAAAAACATCGATTACAATTTCGTTATCTCTCATCCAACAAATCCCGAATTCCCCTTCTCCATTCGCCTGTTATCTGTGGATTACAAATAAACGAGGACTAGAAATAAATTGAAAATCAATGCATTCATGTATGAGAAATAAGCCGAATTAGGCCTGGTATACATTTAAATGCTGCTAGTGTGCATTACGCTAAAATGTGAAATATTTGTTGTTCAACTGCTCAAGCATTTAGGCCAACGCGCAATAACTTGAGATTAAGATTACTGTATTTCGAGTTCGTTACCAAAATTATTGATATTGACATGATTTAAAATGCATTCATGTTTCTGTTTTAATGATCTGCATCAACTATTAGGAATGCATCCACTTAAGAAACTTTCTAATAATTCACTGAAAAATATCAAAATTGAATCAACGATTCGATTTAGTGGAATGAACTACTGAATAAGAACATCAATACCATCGTATCTTTATTGTATTCGTTACTATCAGTCTTAGTTTTCTTTCTGATAACGCTTTTGGTGGCTGTTGTGTACTGAAATAATGCACATTTTATCCGCCAATAACCGAGTTTTATTATTTTATATTTCGGAATAACATTGACCTATTTCTTTCTGCTAGCGGTATTAATAAATATTTCATGTGTAAATATTTCGTAATCCCTAGTTTGACATACATGTATTTTACAAAAGACCGTTTTTACTAAGTTTCATATAATTGATGAGAAAGATTCGAATTTTGTGAGATTAAAATGATAACACCAATATTTAATTGAAATCACATGACATATTTCAGGTATTTATCTATCTCTCAGTATCTATCTGAATATCAAATAGCACCAAGCACACACATGTGTTTTGTTTTACTACACGAATCCTTATAATGCAAGCTCAGGTTAATTGTTAGAATAACAAACTGACTTCTTCGTGTATGCAGTATATGATAACGAACTCAATTTTTCTCATCTGTTTCGCTGACGTTGGCCTGATGGCGTTTAAGGGCTTTTAGTAATTAGAAAAATGAGTCCTAAATTCAATTACGGTGATTACGGTTTGGATATTAATATCGACGGTCGATATGCGAGAATATGCTAAACACAATTGCGGACTTTAGCAATTAATTTCGACACAATATACAAGCTATTATACATGTACATATATGCCTTCATGCCATTACGTGTTGCCAATTTACTTTCTTATTAACTGTTAGATATACGAAGCAGAAGCCAGTGATGGCTAATCAAATTTAAATTCAACTTCACCACGTGTTCTTTAATTCCATTGCACATTAATAACCACATGCTATTTCAAATAGATTTTCAGTTTTGCAGGCGTTGCCAACTGCAATCACAACTTCGTGAAAACAAAATCTAATCTAATTAGAAAAAAGTGTGGAAATCGATATTTTCCTTATTCAGAATAAACTAATTTAATAAATTAACCCATCAAGTTTAAATAGATTTTTTAATTAAAAGTTACGCTGAAGTCGGTCTGATTACAGTATGCCACCTACGTCGTGTTTTATGCAAATTGACTTTGATTTTGTCCTGTACAACGTCAATTCTTTTATTTATAATATTTACTTAGAATCTTGTTTGTCGAATTTGAAACCACAGCCTGCACAAACACATGGCAGCGCCTGATGACGCTAATACGATTCATGGGTCACAGGCAGAGCGAAGCAATTTAGCCGAAAATAAAACCAATCTTTTCCCCTCAGCTCCATCTCCATTTTTCTCATCTTGTAATTGTGTCTGCGGGCTCGAAAACAAAAAAAAAATGGCGGAATTGTTGAAAAAGTGAACTTGAAATAGATTAGAAAGTAGACAAATGACTTGTGGTTAAAAGAAGGGCTAAGGCGAAAGATACATAAATAAGGGAAATATAGTGGGGATGTTGAGAGCTGGAGAGGAGAAGTGATATTTCTTTGGGGAGTCTTGTTTCTGTTGCAAGATGGCGAATATGCGAAGGCAATTGGATTTACTGCGTTATTCGCAGTTGTGCTACCGCCAAATACGAGTTTCTGCAGTTTGGATTCTCCTCTTTGTCTCTCTTTGCAGCCACGTCTTTTCTCTTTTTCGCATTTAAGATCAATTGAAACAAATCCTTTGTGGCGTGCCGTGAGCTGCAAAATAATGACTGAGGAATAATTTGCTTGAAGATAATCAGCTTCAACAGATGACGCTTCAGTTTCCAGAGAGTGATAGAATCACACAAATGCTTCGGGACTTCTTTACTGTCCTTCTGTAAATGAGACGCTATGCTGGCAATTAAACTCGAATTTGACAGGAAAACACCTATGGCGACATAATGAGTTAAACGAAATTTCAGCAAACGCTGTAAAAAGTACGAATTGCTCTGTTATGCTAACGGATTATTGGCTGAAACGAAGTTTTCGGAAACTGACATTAAGAATGCGATATGATAATCTGATTTTTTTATTTCGTTATACTTTTTAAATTCAGATGGTACACAATATGTTAAATAAATTTACCTAAAATACATTGCGTTTTGGAAGATGATGTCGAATAACCATGTGTACTTCTTTCATAGTTGTATGTAGCATGAGGGCCTTCCCGATCGTTATGGTCCTATGCCTTGATTAGACATACTACGAAATATGCCCTGCTCCAATTTTTTGTAAAACGTGTAGATGCATGGGCCTATTTCGATCATACTTGTCTTTTTGCCTGCAAGACAGGACCTAATCTAACCTAAACTAACCTAAAAACGTAATTTCTGTATTTAGCTGCATTTGACCTTAGGCAAACACTGCCAGCCTACAATCTATTAGGAGAAGCCCACTCACTAGGCAGAGTTCAAAGTACAATCCCTTTCTTAAACAAATATGGTGGTTCAAATAAAGGGATTGGCGAACCCTGCGTGCAAGTAAATTAATAACATTTTTTCGTGAATGGAAGAATTTGTGCTGATTGCCTTAGTTAAATTTATTGGAATTGTGTCGAATTCTCCTTAAAAGAATTTCCAGAATATGCAATTTCTTCAGAACCACCCTATTACTGTTCTGAGAAATGTAGATTGTTTTATCCATCTGTTAATGCCAGCTATTGTCGTGAGTTTGTCTCTAACATTATTTATTCTCAAATGGGTTCACTTATGATTACCTTTCTCCATACCTACAGTAGCTCAGCTTCGTGGAATGTGTTATTGAGGTTTCGTAAAAACTCGTTCGAACTTGTCTATCGAGCTGACAAATTATTCTTAGTTGTGGTTTTCCGATACTTTCTTGCGGATGTAGGCTAATGCACAACGAGTCAATTGCTCTTTTCTCTTCTAACATATTCTATGCCACCGCCGAACACTTAATCTGTCTGTACCAGACACCAGATTGGTATCTTAAATGGGATGCTAATGTTCCCAGAATTTATGGAACCAAATCTTTGTTGGCTTGCACTAGTGTGGAGAGTATCTATTATTTCTGCGTGTAGACTCCGGTGAAGCATCATTGGTGTTCGTCTGATTTAAGATTTTGGCAAAATAGTCAGTCTGCGTGGAACTGCTACACTAGCATTTTAGTTAAGCACTTTTTTTAATGTATTAGCTTTTCGTTGAAAGAAAACTAACGGGAATCGGAAATAGTTTTCTTTGAAAACGCATGAAGCGTGAATTCTTAATGAAAATAGGCTTATTATGCGACTTTGAAGTTATTTCTTATCAACCACATGCTTTTGAAAGTTGCCTCGCAGTAAACGTTTCACGGTAATAACTTTTCCTCTTGTTTAATGCATTGGAAAATGGCTGGAACATCACACAATTATACGCTTAAAATGCCGTTTAAGTTTTCAATTATTCTAATTATTGAAGAGATCATGAATTCATTCATGCTGAAGAACAACCTCTGGATCGCTAATACATGTATAGCTACTTTTCATTATCCTTTTCTTTATAAATTAAAGTAAATTTGACAGTATTAGAAAACCGTTCTAACCGTCCAAAATGAGTTAATTATCCTACATTTGTGCAATCCTTAGTTGAATTTTATACTAAAGATTGCACAAAAACTGATTATACTAACCGGTACAAGTATAAGGCTGTGTTATTTAGTTTTTCGCATTATAATTTTAAATTCTAAATACTTGCCTTAATCAATTTGGGCATTAGCTTGCTTAAGAAAACTACTGCTCATTATGGCAACCAATTTAACAATTACAATTTTAATTGCATTACAATACATTTACATTTAAATCAGTCATAAATTGGTTCGTATGACATGCTATTCAAAACTTTTGCAACTATTTTGTAAAAACATCGTACAGAACATAACATTTACTAAGCAGTACATTTCTAGAATCGTTCGTTTTACTGCAATGCAATGTATAAGGAAAGTTGGTTTAATGAGGTGGGAAGACATACTTTCTCTGAAAGTTAATAAAAATCGTTTTGTTTTAAACGTACATAATTTGTTAGCATACTAGCAGCTGTTTTTTTCCTCATGTAAGTGAGAACAAACCCATTTGGCTACACGCAACATTTTCAGTGATACACGTTGTTTAGACATATCCTGATTGAGTTTCTACAGGGAGTCATTAAGAACTGATTTTTATCCAAATGCTATCTGGGATAAGAAACGGTCGTTCTCGGGTGGATACTTAGTGCTAATGGCTGCGCGTGGGAGACCTTCTGATAAATGTGTTTGGTCAAAAGTGCCCCTCGTGTAAATGGCTTTTTGATTTGACAGGTTATGCTAAAATATTAAAATGTCTGGAAATTGCCTTTATGAGGGTTCTGAATGGGCTTCTCTTTGAGCAAAAAACTGAGTGTAGAAGATTACACCCTAGTTTGGGAAATCGCAGCTGAATGGGGGTAAATATTAGAAAAAGCTGATTTCTAGACAAACCGATATAACATGTTTGGTAGGCTGCAAGCATCGCGTTGGAAAATCTATGCATTTTGGAAAAAAATAAATAAAAAAACATTGAGTGAAATTATTGGCAAGGGTGCCTCAGATATTCCCGTGTGACTCATCGCTTTTAACATACTGAAGGTAAAGCTTAGTTTAATATTACCCATTCTTCAGTACGAAAATTTCGACTAAGAATACGCGATAATAAGCGTTCCTGAGAACGTATATTTTTCTCTCAACGCTATTTTTGACGCTCCATACTCTCAGCTATCGCAGTCATTGCAATGGCGTTTGTCCCCCTATATCATTATCTCACCCCCTTTCCCTTTTCACTGTTCACTTTTTACACTCATTTTCACTCCAAAAAATCTTTAAGGTGTGAATGCGTGTAAAGTCATAGCGTGATTGAAAGTTCTTCTCCCCCATCACGTCCACCCCCAACCCCATCTCCACCGATTGCATTTTGCTTAATAAAAATTTACAGATGCGATCTCATTCTTCCTCAGCCCAATGTAAAATCCAGTGGTTGCCGTAACTTTGGCAAAAAGCATCGTTTCGAGCTATTTCCTATTCCAGATTCCGGTAATTTTCCAGATCAGTGGATACGTAAATTCGCCCGCTTGCAAAAAATGATACATTTTATATAGAGCGTATTACTTCGCTGCAGTTTAGTATTTGCGAGCGCATACTGTACATACAGCATGAGAATTCTTCGAAAAATAATGCATAATTTTACCCAGAAATATTCGTTCTTGGCAAAACGGCTTGTCCATAGATAACTAGTATTTTATGCAATAATTCTACGGCTTATTACGTGAAAAATACTGCGTTAAAGCATTTCCATTTATAATTAGCCACTTACAGTGAATCTCTATCCTGTTAAAATTCAGAAAAAAATATTTAATGTTATTCGGAACTGGCACATACAGTAAAATCAGGGCTCCCAGTGCACAGAACCTGGGAATCCTGGAAAACCTGGGAAAGTTAGAGGATTTGTAACTGCCTGGAAATTCTGCTTTTCTAACGTTTAATTAAAATTTCCATCCTGAAGGAATTTCATATATCGATGATGCGCAAATAAATAAACCGCAAATAGGTCAGGGAAAATAAAAATATTAACCTGGGAAACCTGGGTCAGTCAGGGGATTTTATGTTACAAAAGTTGTGGGAACCCTGTAAATAACAAAACGTGACTTATTTCCAAGTTATACAACTTGTAATATTGATGTATTGATGTCTTGTCGTATTGATGACCCACGTAATCGAGTGGGTGTTATTTAACAAGTTGTACAAAAGTGTTAACAATTAATTTGTTATATAATATTAGAATGTTTTGTGACAGTTTAAACGCACCTAAAACGTCAATATTGCAAATATGGACTAATATGTCATGCAGGTTTACCTTGTTCTAGGAGTGAAAAACTGCGGGATCTGATATTTTTTTCGGAATTGTCGAATCTGTAATTTAATCATTTTATTATTATTTTTTGCAGATTTATTTGGCCTGCCTCGACACCTTTCATCAGCTCAAAACGCGGACTCCCAACCCCCTACAGTGCGCATTGGGTAGCTTAGGGATCCTGTGTTAGACCAAAGGTCAAGGGTTACGTCGTATCCCACGAGTGCGTATCCGTAGCCAAAATGCCCCGAGTGGGCCCCATGCTCGTCTCTCATTGGTCTATCGTTCGACCTTGGAATCTCAAGGGTACGAATCCCTGGATCGAAAGGAACCCAAGCTACCCTTTCAACGAGGGACAAATCTGGGTTTGGACGTCGAAGACATCGTTAAATGGGTAAGGGTATCTTTAATATCTTTAATTTAATTTAATTTTGCGTTACATGTATCTTAAAACTCTTGTGCTCTTGTGCCCGTTTTATTGCATTCTTTGGTAGTTTGACTCCAGGATTTTCTCAGAACTTGGGAATCCTCGGAAACCTGGGAAAATCCGGGGAATTTTGAAACTTTCAACACGTGGGTATTTCCTAACTTTCAATTATAAGTTCAACCAGACAATATTTCGTATATCGATTCGCGCGTATATCGTTGCGTTTATGTGAAGTTGCCCATCGCACAAATAAAAGAAAGACCCAATATGGCAGACCGATTCCTTCTATTTGGCTTCATTACGACTCAGTGTCGAATTTTCCTAGATACTTTAATGTTGCGTGGATTTCTTTAATATACAAAATCAATACTTACAGTATATCGTCCTAATCAACGGCCATTTTCATTACATTGAAAAAGCACTATTGATACGCAAGTGGAGTTTTTTAACTTTATATTTTTATCGATGGGGAAACTAATGTATGCTAATGTTTCTCATGTCTGAATTGAAAATTTACATGTACATGTACATGCTAGAAGAATAATTCTGTTGTGTCTTCCGAAACAGATAAAAACTTGACTTGTTTTTTAGACAGGAAAAAAATTGTCGCCTTTTTGTCGTTTTGAAAAACAATATTTGTTGGAATGGAAGTTTTGATATAAGCTTTTGGTTAAAAAAAATGTGACAGTACACTACTTAGAAATTGATTAACTTGAAAACAACTTATAAATACAATTTTATAGCTCTGTTGATTTGTAGCAACAGAAATCATACACGATGTTTGACTTTACGGCTCTCAATTAACATATAGCGTCCGCGTTTTAATTTCATTATGGGAAAGATTAGTGTGGATAAGGCATCTTCGTAGCGCAATCATCGCTGTTCGTCATAAAACGAAAACAAAATAAAGCCACGGGGAAGTTTTAGGACTTGTGTGAAGGTAATTAAGGATTTAAGGTTGACTCTAGAGCCAGTTTCATATTAATGTTGTTTGCAAGTTTGCAGACATCTGAATTGAGAAAAAAGCAATTGGAGCAAAAACTGCATATTCAACATTTTAAATGTCTACTGAAATGTGAGAGAATAACAACAGTTAAAATGTTCCTAAAACGTTTGGGAATTGTTAGCTTTTTTGTAAGAAGAAGTTCTAATTACTTTTTTGTTCTTACTATCTTATACATGTACATGTACATACAGGGTGGTCCATAGAAAATGGAAAATTTTAAATTCCCATTTTTTGTAGGATTCCCATTATTGTAGGATATTAATTTCATTTTTCAAATTACCTCATAACCTACATATTTCTTGATAACTATGCTACGTTGCCTGACTACGTTGTCTAAATAACATTTTGATGCAAAAATCTTGTTGTTCACCACTCCATTGGAAAATCGGGAAATGTTGAGTTTTGTGACGATCCAATCGAATTCCCCGTTGAAGTGAATGCAGATTTCGATTTGGTCTTTGGAATGCCAGATATAAATAAATTTTCGGTATCCATCCTAGTTATAAGAAAATTTGTAAATTGCATTTAATGTTCTTCAATGTGTGATAGTTAAAAGTGGTGGTACAAAGTTTTAAAGGTTTTATTTGACCCTATTAAAATTGCCCGTTTCTTTGGACCACCCTGTACATATACAAAGACGAGTCATACCAGCTTGGTCCGTCAAATAAAATGCTATTTTTAAACGTACTTTAAACGATGACAAGATAACAACATTTTGCTTATTCAAAAGGTGTATTTTTAAAATTAATCTCCCGAAAAAAATTGTTCGTATTTTTCGAATGACCCCTAATAAATGCACCCTATAGACCTGGCATCATCCATTATGGCATGGTTGGGAAGCCGAGTTTGATGATAGTTTTGCAGAAGTCTCATTTATTCTTCGGCCACGAAATCGTCAATCACAGTTGGTGGCTTTGTATTCATTACATGCATGTCTCGATATCGATCTCATCGTTTTCGCATCGTCTCATTGAAATTTTGTTATGAGCCCTGCGAATCAAAATGCCTGCTGCCACTCTATGGAATTCCTTGTTTTATACTCGATCACTCTCATCCAAACATGATATTGCTGCTCGGACATTTTTGCCCCAGAAATTCTGCGAGGTACACTGCTTGCTCGAGAATTTCAGTTATGTTTCAATTCCGGATTTTAACAGCAAGCTCTTCGAACGTGATAACCTTTGATTTTAGACTCTAATTAGTTGGAGGGTTTAAATTGGTACGTAGAACACAATGGACAGTGGGACGAGAGGCCGATGGTCACTGGTATTATTGACGCAGTTTCTTTTCAGCAGTCCAGTTTGATAAATCCCGAATTTCGCGGATCGATCGCATAAAATTGATAAAAGAGCTTTGATGAGAAAGAGAAATATGAGAAAACAAAGCAATCGCAAAGCCGTGTCAGACATAAAAATGTTTGTAGTATTCGCTAAGGCATTTATCATTTTTTAAGGTTTTTTTCGTTCTAAATCATATCTCAGGGAATGTGGACTCTGGATGTTTCATGATTGATTTTAACAGTGTGCAGACTTTTCAATAGTTTTTATTACCCAGACATTTATTTCGCTTAAGTTATCTTTTTCACTTATTGCGAAACTGACGGAAAGTAAATCAGAACTCGAGGGTGAGGATTTTATTTTTCAATCTGCAGAGCCGTTCTGGAGGATCAGTGTCCAGTTTTTTAAATCATTTTCTCTGAAAAAGTGTATCGCAAAAACGAACCCTCTTCTTCCAAGAGAATATGGATTATGATAAGTTGGAATACTTATGCCTTACTTGATTCGTTATGCAAGTGCATGGTAATAATCATTGGAACATCAACATTCACAAATTGTCATTTGTTGCCAAAGCAACAATTTTAATTACGAAATTATCGCGAGGAAGTCACAGAGACAAAAGACGCCTGCTTCTTTGTTGAAATGAAGCAAACATTTCTTATTTTTGCAAACGAATTTTGATTAAAATCGTAATTATTGCGAGCGGAAGCGTGTTTTCTCATCATGCCTTTACTTGACAGCTAGCTACATGTATTTTCTGCATGGGATATATAATTAAATTTAATCTTCATATCACGAATTTGTCCTTAAATTAAACATGCAAGGGTGATTTAATTTTCGCTGAAAAACACGGTCATTTCTAGTTTAGAATTCTTGTAAAGTTGCAATTACAATTGTTTTCTTTATCACCAGAAAATCCCAGCACATAGCTTGTCCATTTAATACTCAAAACGATATCTAATGTCTTATACACGTACTAAATCTGAGTTTTAAGTATTTTAGGTAATTTCGTTTCACAGAAAAGTAGTGTGAGAAATCTCCAGGTGGCAGTACCAGCGTTAATTGTGATTCTACCTGCGCAAGTTCACAGTGAACTACTGTAGAATATATGCTGAGTATCGATGCTAAGACCTTTTATCACATGGAACATTACTCGTAGCGTTAAATAGGCATTTATATATTCTCAAACAGGTTAGCGCAGATACAGTTTATAATTTAAAGTACATGTAGCCCAAATCCCTCCAGTTGCACAAGAACTTTCTTGTCTTACTCTGATAAATCTTATTCATATATAAAGAACAATTTTAACGCTATATCTGATATTTAAAAAAACTATATCGATTCTTCGACATTCCTGATTGAAATTTGCACATGGGCTGCTCGCCTGGCGGCGGATCTAGAAACACTTTCATCATCAATTATGTATTAAGCATTGATCGCATCTTTAACTATTGACTCATATCGCGTGATTGCAATGAGGGCTTAATTATTAATTTGTTATTAACTGGTGAAAGTTATACCACCTTTTAGATTTCCCCTCTATTACAGCGTATGAAAGCCGACTGCACGAAACGTTCTATACGAAATGTGCATGTAAATCCCGAGCGATGCATTAGTGAGATAAAGACAAGTGAAAAATAACTTTTGTATAAAATTATGGCATAATTGCTCTGCGATTTACACCACTCCCTTCAAATTTGAAAGCCTCTCCTGATAACAACTTAGCATAACCAGGTGTCGTGCAGAGAAGCTCAATGCGGTTAAACTTTGCTATCACCTCCCCTTCGATATTTAATTTGACCGAACGGCCAAAAATCCTTTATAAAATCTGCGTGCTGAGCAAGGCTTTATCACTCTAATCTGCATTTTATTTTATTGGTGCATTCATCCATCACACAAACTTTTAATTGATATCATTTCAACGGCATTAAGCTCAGCTCGTTAATGAATTATTGTCGTGCGTGACGCCCTGCATTTAATTTCGGCCACTTGTCAACTCATTTGTGTTTTTATACCTATTTTGGGTAAAACATATCAATTATTAATTGGCGAAACGAGAGGTATCTTGTAACGCTGCAATGATAAGTTGCGCAGAAGGTTCTACGGTATATGCCCTGCTTCAAATGTGCTCACAATGTGTATATTTCAACCATACTTGTCTACACCTGCCAATAGTATAGGAGAAGTCTTTCTGGATCATTTTTAAACTTAATCCGGTAATGGCATCTGAAAATGTTTTAAATCTAACAAACTAAACTTATAAAATTAAAAAATATCCATTTTTAATTTACCAATATTCCAAGGGATGACTTCAACCTGACCTCTACATGACTGTTGGGTGACCTTAGTTTTCTTGTTTTCTTTTCGTGTTTATCCTTAGCTAAATTAACATAAACATGTAATTTTTTGACTACCCTAACTGCAGGCAATCTCTGCAAGCTCACGAGCCGTTAGGAGAAGCCCATTTTCTAATTGTGTCAATCGCGGAGTGGAGCAGAAGTAGGGCAAATACCAAAGTATAACTACATGTTCATGTAGCTGAAATCATTATGTAATGTTTTCTGGGATGTCAGTAGAAAATCTATTATTTAAAGAATTGAATAACTTGTCTGCCTTGGAAATTTGAATATACACGTTGTGGGTTTTCAGTTTTTTTATAGCGCGATTCCATGAGCTATAACACACATAAACCTTTGTATTTGTCAGTTGTTGTTAATGAAGAGAAGAGTTTGTTAACAAAAGAGGTGGAATATCATTGAATGAAGTCTCGCTATGTTCCCTGGAGTTCAACTATACACGTACTTCCTAAATAATGAATTCGGGTTTGATACGAAGAGTCGGTATTTTTTTCATTGTTACCGAATTATTATTTCCTTAATTTGTAGTGACGATGGAAAGTCGATCCATTTGTCATCGAGAAATAGGTGGATTTCTGGCGTATGGGGATTGCGTGCAATTGCCATGGTTGACTGCATGATTGAAATTGTAGCTTTTGTAAGAAGGGCGTCACTCTTACTTCGGAAACCGAATTACAGGCTGTCGTTGAGAAGGGTACTTTGTCGACGTCACTAAGCTAGCATTAGCCTCTGAGAAAGAAAGGGTTAATTATGATTTCCGATTTATTCACTGCTCCATGCACACTTTTCAGGCTCCTGAATGGCGTCGTCAGTGCCTTAACTCGCACTTGAGAATAAACATTAGGTGGCGAAGGAGCATTGGCCAGATGACGTTTTGTCGAGAACAAAGAGAGAGAACTTTTCTTCAAATTTTTGTGCATCTGCATAATCATACCTTAGACATGAAGCTAGACTAACGAAAGAAAATCCAGACGTCTATGCTGTTCTTTTTATAAACACTTACATTAGTTTAAATTAAGCTGATAAAGTATGTGTGTAGTGATAGTGATACTGAAGAAATAATTATTCGAATTGACTGTATTTTAACATTTAGCACAAGTCCATGTACATTGTTTGAAGGGTATATTGCAAGTCAGCTTGAAAATGTCATTTTGTACAATGTACTCCAGGAACATAAATTATAGAAGGCATATTTCGTGCATACGTTAACTTTATATTCATCGGTGTGCGGGTTAACTTTTATAACGTTGTCAAATTCGGCGAGAGATAAGATTTTCATCAAAATATGCTTTTTCAGTTGGAACATTAGAGGGTTTTTATTGCACTGTAAAAATAACGCATTTAAAAGGGAGATTGGACTGTTTCACATATTTAAGCATGCCGTGCCATGGTATCTTGAATTTCAATATAAACACAATGAGTCATTCGGATGAGTCAGCAGAACAAGATTATCTAAAGCGAAGACCAAAAGAAAGAGAACGAATTTGCTGCCAAAATCCATTCAGTACATGTCAGAAAAGCTTGTGATACATGTGTTAGGCTGAATGATAAAAATATAATTTTTGAAAAATCAAAGCTGAAGGCAATGAATAGCTTGATAAGTAGTTAGAACGACTGCTAGAACTATCCGTATGCAAACCATATGAAGACAAACCCAGATAATTATTGCCAAAACTGAAAATGGATGCTCGTCTCCTAAACAATGGTTGTAAATCAGGTTCATGTGGCCAACTGACATAAAACTACAGACGAGAAATTTTAATTCGACAACTTGTTATAATAATGATATTAATTTCCATTGTAATCAATTGAGAGAACAGTTAACAATCTCATTGTGCATTTCTTGGCAATCATTTTTCTTTCCAATGAATTTTCTTCTGGTAATATACTCTTTGTGTCTGCCCATCAGCGTTTTTTCCTGGAAGATTTAAAACTATTTGATAAAAATCAAGTTTTATGAGCAGTAAAATTCTATAAATGCGTTTTCTCTACTCTCTAGCATTTTAAATTTACAACCGTCTTTATAAAAAAATGACAATGATCATGTCAATGCGAGTTTAGTTTTCAACGTTTTCTTTATGATGCGTTGTGGCGGCGTCCTTTTCAAATATCGATTTCCTCCACTTAAATATTATAACCGTCTTGTTTATTTTGGCGAGTGACCAAATTCTTTTCAGATCCAACTCATTACTCTTGATTAAGGCTTATGTCTCTCTTATAACCATATATCTTTCAGTATTCTTTCGTGAGAACCTGTGCTAAATTGATAGACCACGACTAAGAAAATTTTGCGTAGCGAAGGCATTTACATTTTAATGTAATCCTTCAACAGGTGATCAAATGACATCCCGTCGGTTGTTTTCACAAACTCCAAATGGCGCTTTTTGATGTCAGAATTATATTACAAAAATATACCGAGACAGAGCAGTTGCTCTTTATAATTGGGTTATTTAATGACTACGATCCGCTTTTGCACGTTTTGTTATTGGAGTAAGAAAGTTAAAAGAAATTTGAAACTGGTGATATCGAAAGAGATTGACTCTAACAAATAAGTATTTCTGCAATATCCTATATGTGCTATTGAATTCGGTTCCCCACCCCCTTATTTGTGTCTGAAAACCTGCCCAGACACCCATCTTTGATTATCGGCGAAAGACGTTCTTTAAATATGCGTTAGCTCCTGACAGTCCATGACAATTTTTGTCAGCGTTTTTATCATTTCACTTTTCAAGTTTTTTTTAATGGCTAGCACTCAGAATTCATATCAGCAGTATTCGGTATATTCTTCCTCGAATGCAGTAGACCTACAGGCAGGCGCTAGGGGTATACCGTATTTTTATTGGTTCCCATCTCAGGTTCTGTCCCATTATCGTTTCTGGTAATAAAATCACTTTTGGCCGTCGTTGAAGTGAAGATGGCATATATGGAATTTTTCTCACTTATTTCCATCGACCAATGGCAAGAAGGTTTTTCGCTGGAATCGTTGTTTCTGGCAAAACCCGAAACATTCGGTTTGTCCCGTGAGATTACCGATTTTTACTGGAGAGATTTGAAACGATCAGGTGTTGGATGCATGCATGCTGAAGAATGTCATTATATACAGGGGGACCCTCTTTACGCTGGGCGTTTTGGGGGACCATGGAGGGATCTCGAAAGTGGCGAAGACATTTTCTTAAAGCTTTGTTTTATTAAAATCTGCGCAACGCCCTAATTGCAAAACTGCATTTTTAGAGATGAAAAAACGCATCGAAGAAGATTTAAACCATTTAGAACGAATACATATCGGAATTATACTAACGATTTCAACCCATATACATGTATCAGTAGACTCTGAAGGGAACATGGTGATGCTCATGCCCAAAATAAGAGGTTTCGATATATCCACCCAAAAGAGTTTTCCTACTTTGGATCGCTTGCCATTATAAGCACTCGTCAATGCTATGGAAAATGCAGAGTGACACGTTTGGGGGACTTTACTTGAGCTTGAAAGGGATTCCCCTGCCAGCGTGCGTAGAAAACCGAATCCATGCATCGCTATTGGCGCATTTGCATGATTTAGTTAACATTTTGCCAGCAAATTAATGCAATCTTTCAACATTCCCACTCGCATCCACGCTTCGCTAATGGGAAATGACGGATGCAACACTCAACGGTGTGTATCTGTTTGCATACGCAGGCATGTAATTGTCATAAGGCAGAACTCCAGAAAAATCCATGGGAAAAAGTGGCACGTAAATGAATATTCTATTATCGAATTTCAGAAACAATGCGAATGAATGAGTATTGATTTGCATAAATTAAAGCAACTGTGCAGCGCTGTTTCATCTGTGCCTAAACACTGCTGTGAAAACTGATCGATATGACAGTAACGACGTGTGACCCCGAACAAAATTCCACTTGATTTGTCATTATCCTCGAGAACGTGTAAGACCCAGAAGCTAACTACTGATATGCGAGGGCGGCACCTAACGGAAGTGGTGGGAATAAATAACTATTAATATGATATGGCTATCAATCCTGGTGTCGCTGTGTGTCGCCCCTTCTGAATGGAGTTTTATCATTATTAGATGTCATCTGCACAATATGGTTGCTGCACTTGATACCCCATGAATAAACACTAACCCCACGATGGCATTTATGGATAATTTGTCAGTAATTTATAAGCCTCGAAATAAAGGGTAACTTTAAATATTTGTGAATTTGAAGTACATGTATGAATGCTGTAAATGTTGAAATGAAATAATTATCATGGTGGGCAACTTTTAACTCACCCTGTAGAGCCATTTGCTTTCACATTAGAAAGGGAATAAACAAGTTCAAATAAGTTCTTTTGTCTAAACCGTCTGGAAATATTGTGCGCTACATTTACAGCGCGATTCCCATTATAATTGAACACTGAATAATTTATTATACAATTTATTTGAACCACCCTATATAAGGTCGGTCTGGAAAATGAACCTTTCCAATCTTACTGTCGGTTTTTCGTTCCATTTTCGCAAAAATATCAAATTTGATGGATGGTTTAATTTCGCTGACCTTTTCGCGATTAGTCGACACCATTACATCTCCGTTAACGTTTGTCAGTTCTTTGACGAGTAATTTATATTGTTGTCTAGCATTTAGACATGTATACTCTCATTTCAGACTGGTTTTACAATTAGCTATGGTTTAATGTGATGTCAAATTCTTCCCCTGAAGGGTGGCAATCACTGCAAGCATGCATTCAATGCAGGAAAAGTAACTAAGGGTCTATATTACTTCATTCCAATTTCTAAATAAAGATGGCAAGGTGTTCATTGAAGATATCGCAGGGTTCCCACTGACCTGGAAAAGTCGAGAGAGTTGGAACAACCTTGAAAAGTCAGGAAAAGGCAGAGAAATTTCAAATTTTCATGCAAAAGTCGGGGAAATTTGTATCAGCGATAACGCCAGTCTTAAATTGCTATGAATTCAAATGATGATTTGAATTTGTTTTTGATGCTGCTCAAAAAAGGGCGTATCAAGTCACAGTTATGCGGTAGAATGAGATTGCTGATTTGGGAAAAACTTTTAATATTTTCTTATTTTCTTATTTTTAATATTTTTGACGTGATAAATTAAATTATCAGTACTTGGGGAACTTTAGAAATGAATTCAGAAATTCCCAACCAAATTTCAACGATTTTCTTCGAACGAAAAAAGTTGCACAAACGCCACGACCGGTTTCGTTCCCCTGTGCAGAGGGAACTCACCAGGTCGTGGTGTTTGTGCAACTATTTTCTTTCGAAGAAAATCGTTGAAATTTGGTTGGGAATTTCTGAATTCATTTCTAACGATACCAGCCACTTGGTGAGTGTTTTACTTGGGGAACTTTGTTTCAATTTTTTCAATAGTTGATAAAGTCGGGGGATTTTTTTCTAAAAACTTGGAAAATTCAGGGAAAAGTCGCGGAAGATGAAAATGTTATTTGAGTGGGAACCTGTATCGACTTGACGCAAAAACAGTGCTGTCCAGGTCATAAATCAATGGGATAGTTAATGCAATGGGCAATATTTCAACAATATAAAATACTGCGAAAATACTTTATGGAGTTGCTGTAAGATACATGTAATATTCGCTGAAGACCAGGCTGGCGTCTTGGACGTTCTCACATCTATCCGATTGATTTCAAATTCAAGCAACAGCATAGTCATTCGTGAGAGGAAATTGATACACTGTGTCGTCCATTTGTTACATGAATTGATTTTGCGGTGGATGGTAATGGCTGCTGGTAATGAGTATGTGAATAACACGTCGCGATAACGAGGCCAACAAACTGCACTAGCGGTCATCGTAATACAATAGAGTGACCAGTGGAAAAACGGATGTCCCCAGCAGCCCCTTGCTCTGTTGGTCCAATATAGGGCAGAACGGAAGCCTTTTCAATGACATTCCCTTCTCGTTCTTATCAATATTGCAAATACAATTGAAGTCCATATAGTCGCGGGGGAGATGGAGAGAAAACCGGCCTGGGCGAGGATAAGTCCGTTATATAATAGGGTTGCAAAGGGTGCAAACTGACGTACAGACTGGCGGAAGGAAATTAAAGGGGACAAAGGAGCGATGTCCCAAGGAAGCATTGCTGGAAAATGAAAGTTATGATTTTTATGTCATTATGGATTTTAGCTGCCTGTTATTGTCGCTGGGTGATTATGGATGTATACAGCATGTAGTGAAACCCTGGATGCCACTGTGTGTATCAACATCGTGTTAAACGTAGTTTTGAGTTTGGGTATTCTATACATTATGCCCTGCTGCAAACATGCGCAGAATATTTATATTTCAATCCTTCTTGTCTTGTAGACTGATCCTTATTTTTGGTTTTTACTTTTTCTTTTTAAAACCTTTGTGTTATCTTTACGTGTTTCCCCTCTGTCTGCTTTCATAGTTTTCTTTCTCATTTTTAACCGACTTACCGATGTCTTAATGTATTGAAATTTCGCACACTACCTAATTGCTTCGGGCATTTAATTTAGTTCAATATATTTCTCTATTAACAACTTTAAACTTGGAAAAATACATTCGAAACTGTGTGGTCCTCCAAAACCACACGCAGAATCAACTTTAAATGTGAAAAAATGCTTTAGAAGCCAACGCGCGTCTGGCTAAATGTTAGGCTTTCTCGAATAGCACATTACATGTATTCAAGATTTTTCCCGAAAAAACGAAGATTTTGGCTGCCTTATTTTTGTGTGTTTATCCTTATCTAACCTAAAAACGTATACTCGGTAATTTGTAAATTTAGCTGCCCTACTGCCAGGCAATCACAGCCAGCCTATGAGCCGTTAGGAGAAGCCCACTTTCTTATTGTGTCTAGGACGAAGCAGGGCATATAAAACAGCCCTGATGTTTGCTAGATTTTAATGATTGCATTAAATGTTTTCTGCTCTGTCAGCAGATTTCTTAATGCAAGGACAATGCTTACTGAATATAAATAACTGAAAAAGGCTAGTTTACTTTTATTTTGCACGCATGTTTACAGCAGTTCCACGGGCAAAAAAGACGCTGTGGGAAGCTAATGTAGTTGAACTAAAAAATTAACAGAACATATTTAGAATTTATGCTGCATTTGCTGCAGTTTAATTGTGAAAAATTTCTTCAGAATTTTGTTTACACGAGTCTTTTACGCGGGGATGTTGCGCTAATGGTAATGTTTTTAGATAACCCTGCAGTCAAAATGCAGGCAGGATTATTTAATTATAGACAACTAAGATTGAACGAACAGATACAGTACTGTATGTTTAGCAGTGAGTGCCAGTTCCTTAAGTTTCCCATTGTAGCTTGCGTTATATGCATTGCAAATGAAAGGTTAATTTTACATTCGCTGGCAATGGCCAACATTATGCTCAGTTTGCGAGTCTGAATAGCCATAATCGTCTTTTTTTGAAAACACAGCTGACTTCTGCAACCCCTGGCGGCAGCGGATATACAAATACAGTCATCTTTTGTGCCTGTTTAATGCATTTGTGATGCTCTTATGGACTTCTAAGGAGGCTTTAGGCATGTCCCGCACACGTGACCCTGCTAGCCTTCGGCATGACTGGAGGGAAATGAGAAAATGGCGCTTTTTTTATTCCCGAATCAAAATTGCTAGTTCAGCTGCGGAGTTCTCATCTTAATATAATATAAATCCGGACACGGAGAAATTCGAATTATAGACTGACTCCACTTAGGTACTTTGGTACCATGCGTCCAAGTCTGGCTGAGTGGGGAAAGGGGATGGCAGTTTCAATGCCTCTGGGAGAAAGTATCATCACTGTGGTCCAAACACCATTTCCTACATCATCCACATAGGAAATAATGGCACCCCCTAACGCCCAGACCCTCCCTACTCCTTGAAAAGCAGCCCCAGACTGAAATGGCACAAGTAAGGACGTTGCATAAATTTCACGCCAGGATTACTTCGCATCTTTTCCAAGCCTCCCGACCCACTTCATGGATGCTCACTAGTCATGATTTGCATCGATCCTTACGGCCCTGTTATTTTTACCAGATTATTATTACTACTGCTCATTGGGTCACACTAGGGTGGATGGCGATGGCGTCAGTATCGCTTCCCCACCCTTGGAAACCATAACAATAACTCTCCCCTTTTCATATTTGCCTCCCCCTCTTTCCCCATGATGTTTAGTCGCGATTTTTTTTACCATGCATTGGCTCCTGGCTCCATTAACTTGTGCCAATATATTGGCATTGCACGTCAACCTGCTCTACGAAGAAAACAACAAAGTAGGCCTGGTTTTATCGAACGCAATTTCAACCCGTCCCAAACGTACTGCCTCGCGTGCTTCAGGCACTGACCCTCTCACTTCGGACATGGCGGACCTAATGGCCGGATTGGCTCTGAACAGCCACGTGGGGATTTGGAAAAATGATGCTGTGGGGGAGCAGCACTTTGGTGGGGATGCAGCGGTGTTCTTTAAGTGAAATCTAGGGGAACGAGAGGGGTTCGGAGTCGTATCCATGCAATTTGATGGTTCCATTTGCCTTTTTGCCAGTCATTATCAAGAATTGCGCCAATTAATGGGGAGTGTCGTTTATGGCGCAAAATACAGGCATATGCAGTAAGAGCAATAATACCCACGTGTCATACAGCCCATGTGAGGCCGATGCTGCACTGACGTACATGTGCATGCATGTCCCGTAACGTGACGGTCAATGATCATGTCACTTAATTCGCTTTTGGGACGAAACGATGAACTGTTAGCCTCTGGTGGGAGGAGATCACCAGCCGCAGAGGAAGTAAACGTACATTATAGATTTACACACATAAATATTGGGGACAGATATAGACAGAAGCGATATTTTTCGTTCAGTTATATTGTTCTAGTGACTAGTTTATGTCTAGATCTAGTATAGAGAATTTCGGATTCTTATGCTGAGGACATGCCAAAGAAAAACGTGATAATCTCTTTTTTCATTTAATGCACAGCGACACGTAATTGCTATTTTCGCCATTATTTTAGGTTGCGAAACTAGATTTTAGTTTGGTTTGTCCTCAATGATACACTATGTTGAAATGTGTTACACCCATTCTTAAACAAAGTAGTTTGGAGTCAATTTGACGGCCTATAGTGTGATGAGAACAAGTTGGAAATGTGCTACGAAGCTCTCACGACCTGGATACACTAGGTGCACGATTTATGTAGTCATGTTTCTCATATTGGTCATGGATTGTTTTGCATTCATGGTTTTTAGTTTCAAACTACTGGCCAAGTAATATTGGACAAATACTGTACATCCTGTAGGATGAAGTGAGTGAATTGGGATTTCCCATAATTTGCTTTTTCGTGTTTGCAAAGCAGGGATGGATGTCCAGGGAATCCCTCTATTTGCAACTTCGATCACGACATTGTTACCCCCACCAATCCGTTTTTATTAACCAACAATAGGCAAATTATATTACATGTATTTTTTTCTGCACATTTGCCATATTTGGATGTGGGCCTGCCTACATCCAAATTTCTCGTGCCGTTTGACGAGAAATAAATATTATTTGGGTGTGAATATTAAGTGAAACAATGAAAAAGTATTCTGGTGTCCTTGGACATGTAAAAGTTCAAAAAGGTCATGGCAACCTAGAAAATCAGGAAATTTCATTAAAAAAAGTCGTGAGAATCCTGTTCTTAGAAAATGAGCCAACTTATTGTAAGGGTAAATATTTTGCATATGTTTATTGCATTGAACCACGACGTTTCTCACGTGTCTGTCTCCTTCCTTTTATATTGAAACTTAGAAATTAAAAATACTTGTAAATAATTGCTTGGTATTTGAAACCATTAATCATGCTCCAATAGTTAGGGGAACGTCAACGTTCTCAAGGCAGCTAAAATTCTTGGATTGTAAACCTCAGCTTGATTTACGTGTTTCTAATAAGCTGCCTGCTCATCATTCTTCACGCGAATAGTTCGCCTTGAGAACAGCAATCACCGATTGCACTGCTGACATAACGGTATGCCTGCCATCAGGGGGACATTTCATCCCCCAAAATCGTTTTTTAACATCATTGACAAAATAACGCGCCAATAAGCCGAAGGTTCGGCATCCAAAAGAGATTATCAAAACGCTAGTATGACATTTGTATTGCGTTTGATAGCTTATACAGGATAATAGCCATCCATACTGATTCATTATAGCTTATTATAGAGTGTATTAAAGCGGCGATGATGCAAAATGAGTAATAAAATACTGCTTCATAATCGCAGCACCATTTTATAACAATTTGATGCCTACACGTCATTATGTAGGATGGCGCCCGTTTGAATCTTCCACTTTGAAAATCTTTTAAGATTATAAGATGGCAGGCGTTCAATAGAGACGTGCTAAGCACAGTCTATATTGCAGTAATTCTACATTGTACGCTCACGACACAGGAAAATGAGCTTAAAGTGAATCGGCTATCAACGGGGCCGCTTTAACACGTTTTTGTACTACATGGATTAGTGTAAGTTACCCTTCCAGAACATGTGAATCATTTAGTAAGCAATGATCAATATGAAAAATTGATATTAGTTACAGTATATGTATTGGCCGATTATTTGAAGTAAAGTGGGACGTTAGGAAAAGTGCTGGTATGGCAAACACATGATGTCTTTCATGTACATGTAAAAATATGACAGAAATCATCCAAAAAAGAATTTAATAGCGAATTTATAAAACTTGCTCAAGAGCGCCTAAACGACGCTGCTTAATGAACCATGCGGGTATTTAGAATACCTAAGATATAATGAGAATTTTTTCAATTAAGTTAATAAACTTCAAGTACAGTAGCTACTCGTTGCTGTGACATTCGATTTCCTTCCACGTTTACCTCCGACTCGAAAATGTGACATCCTGTCATTGATTCTCCATTTTCAATTCCTTTTTTGCATACGAGGGTGATTAAATCTGATAGCTGCAATGATAGCGATTTGGGAAGCAGCACAAGATTGAAAAACACACATGAACAATTATTTCCCCAACGTATAGAAAATTGCATTCGAGTTTCATACTTTTCTACTTATTTTTGAAATAAGTAAAAGGGGAAATTATTCAAATGTTTGCACATGAGAGGCTCTCAATAGGACTGAAGCTTTCGCCACATTACAGTATAAGACGTGAGTGTTTGAAGGAACGGTTAATATATGCCTATTTTCGGTAATTTATTTTGCGGAAGTTCTGATCAGTATGTATACACAATTATCCTGTATACAAATATCCGGTATATAATTCCAAGTGCCGGCGCCGGTGGTCGAGTGGTAGCGCACTGGCCACTCTACCCAAGGGTTGCGGGTTCGCATCCCGGCCGAGGTCGGCGGGAAAATTTTGGGCAGGCGATTTTCCCTGTGTGGCGGCTCTTTCG
>JAQGAF010001027.1:0-36447 GCA_034687865.1 Kryphioiulus occultus | reverse complement strand
GTCAGTATGTCAAGATTTCCCAGACTTTCCCTGACCACATTTCATTGCCCTGACTGTATGGACCTTGACAGGAAACAAGTTAAGATGATAACTCACCTGTTGGGCTTGTTGACGTATGAGGGCACACTGACGTCTTGAAATTTTCTCAACGTCCAGTAGTACTTCAATAGACTAAACGTCCGTCATCTGCAACAGAATGCCATTCTGATTCCTGACGAGTCACCATGAGTTAATCCTGAAATGAAAAACAAAATATTTTAACGTTTTTGATTCTGCAAGTGACATGACATCTGGCGTGAAAATAAATGCTCAAGTGGCTGGCAAGTACATTTGGCAAATATCATAACTCAGCAATTTAATCCGATTGAGGAGATTAAGCAATTCGAATCAGGTCGTAATGGAGGTTTCATGTAAATAACACGATTATGCAATCACACAAAGATATAAATTTCGCAAATTTGCATGGATGCAGTACGGAATCAGGAAGCCATTCTGGAAACAGAACAACATTATTTTAAGGGATTTTCACCGGATTTCATGAAACTCCAGTCGTAAAGTTGAAAGCAATTTAGAATAATCCTCTAAGGAATCACCAGAATCCATCAGCATTAAAACCGCAGAATGCAAAGTTAACAAAACTGTCTAAATATACCTCCATGTACATGTATCAGGGTTTCCTAAGAGACGACATTTGCAATTTCCTGACTTATTGCGGCTTTTAAAGATTTTAAAACAAATTTCCCTGGCCACCCTGGCCATTGAAAATGTAAAAATATTACCTGCCAATTAAAGGAATATGCTACATTTATTGGGCTACATGTATATATAAACAGGAGATTTAGATTTCCACAGATTTAGACTAGTTTTCTTAATTTATTTTACGGAATTGCTTGTCAACTTGATTTTGTGCTAATCAATAACCAGCTATGCAAATTCTGTTATCGGTTTGTTGAATTTTCCTGACTTTTTAAAACTAAATCAATTTACCCTGACTTTTCTAGATTTTCCAGGTCTGAGGGAACTCCGAACATATACATGTATCAGTCGAATTATAGATACAAACACTTCCCACATGTAATGGCAATGCATTTAGTAATGCATTGAAAAATGCATATTAAAATGTCTGTAGATTTTGAAAATGTGTTTCTAATACATTATGGAATGCAATTTGCAATGTATTAAGTGTTGGAGAATGTTTTGTGTACTGAATGCATACTATAATGTAAGCTTAGTTCATGTACATTGAATAAAATGTTGTGTAATGCATAGTGTAATGTATTCTGTTTGCATTGAAAAATTCAAGTTGGAATTTATATTCCATGCATTGTAAAATGTCAAAAGCGTAGCTATAGTTCATAATTTTAAGGTTTAAAAAATCCCAATTCTGAATTTAAAAAACATTAAAAATATTCAATAAATAAATCAGAACTGGCAAGAAAGCCCAAATATGCCAGGTACAGAATGATGATGAATTTACTGAAAGGTTAACCCTTCAAAATCCAGGAAAAAAAAATGATCAAACTTAGTTTAAAACTTAAGTATAGTATAAAACTTAGTTTTTCAAAAAAAGGTTAAAATACATCACTTTCATACAAGTCAATGCAGCATACATCTTTTTTAAGAATACACTTTCAAATACATTGTGAATTACACGTACACAAGTCAATATTTCATAATGCATTTTACATATTTGTTTACAGTATCAAATGTATTTGGTGTTGCGATAAAAACGACCAATGCATTTGCGATATATTTTGCAATTCGTAATTCATTTCACTATGTATTTGAAACTTATTTCCTTTCCATGTGGGTTTACTCAGTTTACTGAAGCATCACAAACGCTTAACCCTTTCAACACCGGTGGCACTTGAGTAACAGCAATTCATAACTTCATTGAAAAGGTCAAGGGTTAACCTTTCAGTAAATTCATCATCATTCTGTACCTGGCATATTTATGCAAAATTTTAATTCACTTTTCTAGAGCATACTGAATATGCATGCATGAAATTAAAGATACGTTATGGAGATTATGCAAAACAGAATACAATATACTGTGCATGTACACGCAGTTTGACAAATAGAACTACATTATTTAAGAAAACCTATTAGTTGTATTGAATTTACATTAATAAATTTATGCATATTTCGTTTCATGCGATGTTTCACAAAACGACGTTCTCTCTGCGGGCGATTTGACGTAATTCAAAAACAAGCAATCAGCAAGAAGCAAACAACTCGTTAATTAGAGCAAAAGGCAAGCTTCATTGATTTTCTCTTCTACACTTGTGATGTTATCACAAGGGCTTGCCTGTTATTCTCTTGAGTTAATAATGTATACATGAAGGTACTATGCACAATCCTATAGCAAACAGAATCTCGAATTCCACACCGTTACTACGGTTTATACTTAAACCTGAAATGGTTTAATCAGCCGTTAACAATCAAACCCACCTACGGAGTTCACCAAATGAAAAACTCAAAGCAATTTGATAATGAATTAAACACTGGGTTTGAAAAACAACAAATGAAACTGGATTTAACGGATATCAAATTAATATTTGGTTTAAATTACAAAACCTAACTTAATACCCGATTAGGATTATTCATCGAATGTTGAAATCTGGCAATGTGATAATGTATTAGTCAATAAAATAATTAAATACTGTAGTTTTCCAATTACGATCACGTTTAAGATAAAATAATTCATACAAGAAAATACATTGCCACTTTCTGCCAATTAACAATCGTTTACAAATGATCGCCGCATATTGAAAAAAATATAGAAAATATTTTTAAACTATTTTACTTATAAATGGGACATATACCAAAATTAGCCCAATCCCATATATGGAAAATATATTGTGTTGTTAAATATATTTATAATACATTGTGTCATTTTTAAAATAATAAGTGCAAAATATACGGGGTATATATTTCACAATATACACATTTTCAGTAATGTAATGGGTATCGATACCATACAATTTCAACCACCTACAAGATGTAAATGCGGTGTTATACTTGGGGTTATAGTTTGTCTTGTTGTTATGTACTATTTCTTGATTAATTTTATCCCAAATAGCCAAATTAAGTGTTTACATTAAATAAACATTTCCAAATTTTTTACTCTAATATTTTGGTAATAATATATAATGTAATGTAATGTAAAGAATATAATGCCCATAATATTAATCGTTATATTTGATTACCAACATATTTGTTATATAATTTCATTTTTAAATATATGTGTAATATATTAAGAATGTATACCAGAATATGTATAATATATTATTCGCATATAATTTGTCCATATGGGGTGAAGCATGCATATTGTAGGGCATTGACGTACACTTTAAGTGACTGGTTTAACGTTTGTTTTCCCATAAAACTTGAAAAGCACTTAAGCATGCTAAGTAAGCGTGGGCTGTGCATGGTATAGGTAGAGAAAATAGAGCATAAATATTCATAAATTTAATTGACGTAAATATGAGATGAAAAGCTGATGAAGTTAGTAAAGAGGCTATGGGTTAAAGTGAACTTAATTAATCATTCCGTAAAGCCCTATAGCCATTGCCCTTTCTCAGAAAACACTGTGTTACACTATTAATTATGGATAGGGCATGCCAGGTCACCCCCAATGATGAGCTGCTTTAATGAGTTTTTGGCCATTTTTTTTTTTTTTTTTTTTGCTGGATTTTTATTCGATGGTAATGAATGAGAACGTGCCAAAAACGATCAAAATCCCTTACTACTTTGTCATTAGTTGGAAAATCAATCATGTTATGATACAGCAAACGCCAATACAATAGATGTTTTCAACTCAATGACGTTGAAGTCGACATTTTGAGAAGATGGCAAACTATCAAATTTCAATCAATTAGAAAAGGGAAACCGATGCCATTGTTTACTTTATTTTTGGAAGATATTGATTCCATTGATGTCAATGGCATAATTGACACGTCACTACAAGGTCATGTGTAGGACACTGTAGGTCAGGGTTCACATTGTTTGTACGTTGTTGTTCAACTCAGCGTGTTCAATAAGATGCCAGATTTAACTTTCTCATCATTTTCCCAGTTTCCAAATTACAGCATAGACAAAATGTTGACAGAAACTGCCACAATGTTTTCCAATTAACCCCCTGTAAAAACTAGTTCAAAGGTGTCGATATACATGTACATGTATTTTATGTAAAAATAGATGATGTCAGCAGTTAGAAGATACACGTACTTTTCAATTAACGATTTTCAGAAATTCGTTAGCTGTAGCCAATTTTTTTTGGCGAAAGGTTTTCTAATGGAAATATGCTGAAATTATTCACATGAATTTCGGAAATTCCGGAGGAGTTTTAAGCATTACATTTAAATACACTCGTATAAACTTGAAATATACATGTACAGGCATTATCGAAAAAAATGTTAACTACATTAATATAGGTATTTGTTCCACATTGTACCAAAGCTTCTCTTAATTATAAAGGATAGATTTCCAAGAATATTCTCGGTCAAGACACTTCAATAACGTTTAGCAATTTTCACACAGGTCTTTCATAGCCAATGCAATCTTTCAATCAAGAAAAGTCAACGATTTTCCTAAGCAGACATTTCTAGACCTGGAAAGCTAAGTTTTCGAAACTGTGCTGAAAGGTAACTTAAATGTAAGGCTTATGAACGGTGCTACTGATTTATGTGTACCAAAAGAAACTTGAAAATTGTGTAATAAATTATTTAGACAAATGCACTTTACCCTAAAAACTTAATTTTTGAGGAAGAAATCGATGTCTTATCAAAGCCCAAAGCTTAAAACAAAACACTTTTCAAAGGTCTATTTTCAAAAAGTGTCAGCTTTTACAGGTGTCCCCCATAAAGCGACACTTATAATTTCGATAAGTGTATTCAGTATAATAAGTTTATAACAAACTATGAATAAGGATATATTTGACCTGTTTTATTTGCACAAGAAACTACCATATACAGATTATCAGACTTTCATACTTGATCACTACCACGAATCTCAACGAAAATATATGTATTTTTTGTTAAATTTCTCCAAATCTTCGCATATTCGAACCACAAAATATTTAGACAAAATCCAAGAATCCTACTTCAGGAATAAATTTTAAAAGGTTCCATTTCTTTGCATTTTTCATACATGGGTCATACCAAAATTTGTAACTTAATTTCCCTCACTTTCTCTGACCAAATCTGGTTCACTGAATTTTCCAGGTTTTCCAGACAGTTTGGAAAATTTCTATCCAATTTCAAGAAACAATATTTACACAATTAGTCCAAGCAAACCTACCATATGGCGGAAATTTTTGAAAAATTACAAGAATTTGGATTTTTAGTGTATTAATATTAAATATGATGAAAACACTAGTGGTTGAAACCACTAGATTTCAAACACTGCATTTTTGAGGACATCTGTGAAATATTAAATAAATTCTTGATAATGACGGAAACGCCGTAGACAAAATTTTTTTTAAACAAAAATAATGCATTTTAGGTGAATTTTTTTCATAAGAAAAGTTAATAATGAAAACGCCGTAGGCGAAAGTTTTAGAAAAAGTAGAACACAAATACAGATTTTCTAATGCTTCTAATAAGATACTTATACCAATCAAAATTGTTTTGCTACAACAAATTTCCAGACGTTATGAATTTCCCTGACTTACTGGTCGAAATGCCAAGATTTTCCTGACTCTTTGACCACCTTTTATTTGCCTGACTTTCCCTCACGGAATGAACTCTGTCATAACGACCTAACCAATGCTGAAATTTAACAGTTATCTTCAATGCCAAGTGCGCGCATGAGCATTATACTCCTTAAAACATGAGCAATTTTGTTTTGGTAACATTCTGACAGGTAAAATATCTCATTTTCGACTCGGGTAGGACATTTGGAGACTGAAAACTGTCCTACAGCACTGCAATTTCACCACTTGAGCATTTTATGGTTTTGAATGGTAAGTGAAACCATGGTCCCAGAGGAGCAGTCTGAAGTCGAATAATAAGATGCTGATGAGGGTGCCAACACAGCCAGCCAGTCCCAAGTAACAGAAAGAGAAATATTAGAACCATTGTAAGAACCAGTTACTAAGGAAGAGGCATTTCCTTCCTTGGCACAGCGTACACGGTTTCCCCATCAACCATTTAAATAGTGCTGATAACAAAGAGGATTGTATTTGTATCAGTCGGGCAAACGGTTTTTAGGCTAAGGCCTTTGTGTGAAAGCCTTTAGGAAAGTTGGCAGAGGCTGACTGACTTTCATGGAGAGCCAAAGCCACTGATCCTCACTTGGAAATTCAATTTGTCCACTGGCAGCCAACCGGCACATGAATTCAAAATGGGCCATTTTATTTGCATTTAGACAGCTCTCGGATACGTAGTAAAATTGATATTTTTGGGTCCGAACGCTCACAATGGGGACTGTCGCTGACCACTTGCATTGGTCATCCATGATAACTGGAGAGTAGGTCATTTCCACTGCCGCAGAAGACGTAATAAACAGTCAAAACTCAATTTCGTTGGAAAGACTGAAGTTTTTTGAGTGCACAATCAATCTACATGTGCATCTCAAGGGTCATCTGACATTGAATACGACAACGTTTTGAGATGAGGATTTTCAAACTTCCAGATGTACAAAACAGTATTTAATGCCACTATACGTCTTCCAAACTGACCATTTCCGAAAATATCCTACTGCAGAAAGTCATACGAGACCCATAAACGTTTGATAACATACTATTTGGAATGCTGGGTAGATAAAACAGGTGCCTAAAATAAAAACAGTAGAACCTCCAAAGTTGACCACCTTTCTATGTTGTCCACATTTTAACTGACCTGACGGTCACCATATTAACTCAATGGATGGTGACATCTACATGTTGCCCACCAGAACCTCCGTATGTCGTATGTTGACCACTTGGACTATGAACCTCATAAATTAAACAAAGCAGAATTTCGTTCGAGATTTAATTGTACTGTTTATTACCACAACATGTAGTATACTTGGCCGGAAAATGCTTTCTAATCTTACAGAATGAAATTTAAGTACACTGTGCACAGCACATTAGTGTTTCTGCATTAAAATTAAAGAGCTACTCTACAATACGTGCAATTGCTGGATAAATTTTCAGCAATTAGCAATACTGGTACTGAATTATGAACATTCTAATAATGTTATTCATGAATGATTCATGAACGGTGAATTATTTTTTTTAAAAAGCAGGTGTAAGTACCGTAGTACATGCAGTTCACGGAATTAAAATGCTGTGTCAGCACAAGCCACGTTTCATATGTTGACCAGTTTGCGACAGTCCCATGGGTGGTCAACTTTCTGAGGACCTATTGTACTGCATAAGTTGCAGACACGAGGACATGATGTAGCCATGGCAGGTTTGGGCCACATGTAACGTGCAAAATATTGGAAAACTTTGACATCCATCCGCAAGGGAGGGTATCACGAGAACAGAATGTTGAACCCCTATCAACACACTAAAATTGCACAACCACCCTTAGTAAACCAATGCAAAAGCTTTTAGGCAAGAATCGATTCTGGGTGGGGTGTCACTCAAGGCGTTTTCCACTCTCGAAAACACCTTCATAAACTGATATTTTATTAATGAGCTCAATAGGAATTTATAGCAGCCACGTCTAAAACTTGTGAATAATTAAAAGGCGTGCAGTTTAAGCCAGCAATTTGCGTCCAAGGTGACGTGCAGCAATTCAATACAGTAGAACCTTCAAAGTTGGCCACCTCACTATGTTGACCACATTTTAACTGGTCGGACGGTCACCACATTAACTCAATAGGAGGTAACCTCTACATGTTGACCACCTGCACCTCTGTATGTTGTGTGTTGACCACTTGGAGAGTCATGGATGATTAAATTTATTGACTTCTTGTAAAACTTATACTGTACACCTCTAAACAGTAACTGTCTCTAAAGAGGAAGAAGATTTCATTTTCAGCCCTTTAAATATAAATGGAGCTTGGCAGTAATTAGGGAAAATTTATTTTTTAATTGGAAACTCAAAAATAAACCATCGCAGAATTTAATTCGAGATCTGTTCTGTTTATTAACACAACAGGTGAGATAACTGTCTGATATGCTTTCTAATCTTACAGAATGAAATTTCTAAGTACGCTGTACTGGTACTGTATTGTGAACATTTTATTTAGTTTATTCATGAATGATGAATGATTAATGTAAATTATAAGTACATGCAGTTCCCATAATTAAGCTAAAATCCATGTCAGTACATGCTTCGTTCCATATGTTGATCAGTTTGAGACAGTCCCTTACGTGGTCAACTTACAGAGGTTCTACTGTACATGTTCAAGTACCTGCCATCCATGGTATGCTCTTAACATTCAACTTTCAAAACTTGCGAAATATGTTCATGCATATTATGACGATTTTAATAAGATTATTCACGGAATCAAAATCCTGTGTCAGTACAAGCCTCGTTCCATATGTTGATCACCTCCTTATTTGACCAGTTTGAGACAAATCGCTTGGGTGATCAACTTTCAGAGGTTCTACTGTATTTCCAGAAGAACTTCGGGTGTAAAAGACTGCAAAAACTGCCAACACAAAGAAATGCGCCAGTTTTACTCCAATAGCCGACAGTGTAAACGTGTTTGAGATACTAAAGTCACTTGTACTTCCAATAGCGTCTCTCTCCTTTAATTTCCACTTGATTGAACCAGACAGGGAATAGATAAACGTCCTCTCAATCTGAATTCATTTTGAAAATCGCATCTCTACGATATTAAAATCTCGCTCGGTTTCTTTTTAATAATCCTATGCCAAGATTATTAAATTGTGCGTGGCCCCCAGAATGCAAAGTGCCACTCAAATATCCATCTTGAAAAATAAGTAATCACGAGTCGAGATGATAGAATTCATTTTACGTTGAAACTAAATACCCAAGTGCTTCCCTTCATAGCTTTCGAGAGGTGGAAAACATGCTAATTTTTAGTAATAAAAATGAGTTTTAATCAATTTATCAGATGCCAACTTGCTCAGCTGTCGTTTCCAAATGGGAGTATAATTCCCCTTTCGTTACTCATAGTGTAAAAGCAAATTGACGCATTAAAAATAATTACATGCAGAAATGAATATGCTCTTAACACGAGTTAGATAAGACATTTGGGGCTAAACAAATAATAGATACATGTAACCACGCTAAGAATAATATTATTGCATGGTTTGCTTAACGATTGCGCGATTATCCCATAAACATGCATCGTTAACATGTTGACACTTATTTAGCCTCTATAATCTAAATATGTTTTTAACCTTTAACTTTAGTAAATAAACATGCTGTAGCCATGCAAAAAATGTAACATTAAGTAGTTTACGTATCTTTGAAAGGTAAGTTTGCAAAACAAAGGGAAGACTAAACTTGTTCAATCAATCTTTTCTTCAATAACTTAATTCGAAACGCTTAAGAATGAACAGATCGTTAATAAGCTAAATGTACATACGTGGTAAATTCATGTAGAATGTTTTGGTCATTTTAAAGTGACAAATGAGGTCACTTAAAAGCAGAATTTGAGATATTTTTGGAAATAACACAACATTATTATACACAATTTAACATCTCCTCATATACATCATTTCTAATCTAAATGTTTTTTCAACCTTTAAATAATAAATAAATATGCTGTAGCCAAGCAAAGCGATGTAACATCAAGTAGTTTGCGTACCTTTCAAAGGTACAGTAAGTTTTCAAAAAATGAAGACTAAACTTGTTCAATCAAGTTTCGTCTTCAGTAATACAATTCAAAATGCATTACGAATTAACAGAACGTTAACAAGCTACATACATGTACGTGATAAGTACGTGGTAAAGTGAGGAAACAAGGTCACTTAAATGCAAAATTTGAGATATTTTTGGGAATAACACAGCCATATTATACACAATTCAACTTTCCTCATTTCCATAATGGGGATAATTTACCGATAGACGCTCTAATGAAAATTTGTTCTAAGTTCTAGTCAAATAATAATTTCAAAAGAGCAGGAAAACTAGGAGCTAAAATGTACAATTTATGAGCCACAAATAAGCTTGGACACGAATATCATTCCTAATTTATGCTTGGCGAGTTTAACTGACTCGTTATTACCGCATTAAGCTGTATTTATTACCACCATCTATCAAATGTTTCGTGTTATACACTTTTAGAAGCCAAGAAATAGCACCAATAGCTAACAGTATGAAATAAGTGAAATTTTCAAGTATTCAATATCAGCACTGCATTCTCAGAAATAGAGTATGATAATTTAAAATCTGTTAAAAACCAATTTTGAATAATTTAAAACTTTTTCTATAGATGTTCAGAACATGCCCATACTAATTTATACAGGGTGTTTTTTTTTTAAAAACTTTCCACCTTGATTTTTAAAAAACGGCATGTGAAATTATCAAATATTCAATATCAGAACTGCATTCTCAGAAATAGAGTAAGATAATTTAAAATCTGTTTAAAATTCAAAGGTTAATTAAACGTCAAGTTTCTATCATGTAATTCATTGAGCATGTAGTGCAAATGAGTTAGTGAAAATGAATATTATAGCTATGCCAAACTAATTGCTGATTACTTGTTTTTCATGAAGAAGATGAAAACATCGAGGGTATAAATTTGGCATAAATTTGCTTTCAATATGAACGTACAAAAGAGAAAATAAATGAATGACATCATAAAGTAATTTTTCATTTAGGTCAAGAACCCAAGGTTATGGGATAAGACTTGCATTAAGAATTCCTTGATCCCAAAAGACTGACAAATAAATTAATTAACTTAATTAAGAACACATTTCATCTTTTGTAAACGACTAACCCAAAAGTTCATTTGCATGCTTATTGGCTGATGAGCCATTCCCTAGTTATAATACCAGCCATTTGGCTTAATTGAGCTATTATCAGCATGTAGAACAGGCTGGAAAATTTGCGGGTTTATAATACCCATCCTACAGTCGCCATTCAGGTCACAAGCTTACATAAACGTATCGGAGTAATGTCTTCCAGACATTTCCAAACAATCCGAACTGGGTTTAACATGTAGGCGATACGTTATCACGCTATAAAAATATGATTGTGTGCGATGCAAATAACATACACGTAAATAAGTTATTAACAAGTTACTGTTGATATTTTTGAGACATCCACCTTCTCGAAAAGTTATAAACAAGTTGGAAAATTCCAGATATAAGCTGCCATTGGCATTTATTCAAGTGTGCTGTGTTCGATATACAACCTAAAGGTTTAATACATTAACCTTATTACAGAATTAGTTTCTGTGCAAAAAACAAGTGAAGTGTTGCAAATTATCACCACATATTCCATGCATATTTTGCTAAATGTGAATGAGGTAGAAATTAAGCTGCTCAATAGGTAAAGCAATCAAGTGGACCATGTTGAGTCGTATAATACTTACAAAGATTTAAACACTTGTTTACAAGTCTGAATAGGCAGTAGTCTGAATAGGAGAGCGTTTAATTAAATATAGCTTTGAAAGATAAAAGCATTTGAATTTTGAAATCTTACGCATGCTACCGTGCGCAGTAGTCAGATTACAGTTTAAGAAGATTTTCCAATAAAGTGGAGGTTAAAGGAACCGCCTTTAGTTCAATGTCATGTTCATTCCACTAGAAATGCCAATGAAATACCAAGACTCACAGAGTGGCTACGTTATTAAATCGACCGATCCTCAGTCATCAGTTAGGCCAGAACACTACATGAATTATAAAATTAATTTCGTGCCATTTCAGCTTTCAGGAAATTAAAACTGAGGCTGCCCTGGAGACCTCAGACTCCCTCTGCAGATTAATCTGCATTTCAATCCTAATTGAAAAGCATGTTAGGAGACCAAAATGGCTGCCGTTGGGCCCATATTGCATCTGCAGGGCTGGGAATGGGTATAAGCAAAATTGCATCCACGGATGTATCCAGCAGAAGGCTGATTTGCATTCAAAATGTATCCACCAAATACTAATCTGCATCCAAAATTATCCACCAAATACTAATCTGCATCCAAAATGTATCAAATACTAATCTGCATCCAAAATGTATCAAATACTAATCTGCATCCAAAATGTATCCACCAAATACTAATCTGCATCCAAAATGTATCAACAAAATACTAATCTGCATCCAAAATGTATCAACCAAATACTAATCTGCATCCAAAATGTATCAACCAAATACTAATCTGCATCCAAAATGTATCAATATTCACTTTGATATCTGTATGTTTCCACTCTTCACGGACCATCATACTAATGATAGAAAAAAAATCACGTTATCTAACTGTTCAATCCATTTTGGAATTGCCAATATGATTCAATTTACATGTTTTGAATTCCCCATTTGTGAAGAGACCACCAACGTTTGCGAATTTTCCCAAACTCAAAAAAGTCACATAATTAAAACTAAGTTTATATGCAACACTGAAATTAACTAATTTTTAGTATTTTTCTATCAGGATGACTAGCCAAACCTTCAATTGAATTTCCCTAACTTCTACGGGTTTTCCAAACACTTTTTGCATACCATATGGCGGAAATTTTAGAATTTATAGATCTGATCACGAAATGATGAAATTTTTGCTCACAATTTTGTAAGAAGAAATAAAAATATTTCATAATTAAGAGACTGCCGTAGGCGAAATTTTTGAAAAAATCACAAGAAATATTCGATTTTTAGTGTATTAATATTAATAACAAATACGAACACTAGTGGTTGAAACCACCAATCTCAAACACTGCATTTTTGACGATTTCTTTGATATATTAAGAAATTCTTCTTAATGACGGAAACGACGAAGGAGAAATTTTTTTTAAAACAATAATAATGCATTTTAAGTGAAACTTTCATAAGAAAAATTCAAGATATTGATAAGTAATGATCATGTAAACGTCGTAGGCGAAGTGTTTAGAAAAAGTAGATCACAAATACAGCTTCTCTAATGCTTTTCATGAGATACTTATACCGATCAAAATAGTTGTGCCACAACAAATTTCCAGAAATTATGAATTTCCCTGACTTCCACCTGAATTTCCCTGATTTAATGGTCAAAACGTCAATATTTCCCTGACATTCCCTGATCACATTTCATTTCCCTGACGGTGTGAACCCTGGAAGAGATCACCAACTGTAGGGAACATTATGGTCCCCAATTCGTTGAGCAAGAATTACATTCCTGCCATCAAAAAGTAACGGTGTGATCTTCCTCTCATCCAATAATTGTGGGCGTTGAGAGCTTGGGTGATGAAATCAACAGAAGATGCTTCATCCTTTCCCACGTGTAGCCAACCTTGCTGCGCCCCACAAACTTCATCGTCAACAGAAATTTCGCCACCAATAAATACACCTCGTTTCCGACGTTGTTCATCCAAACGGTCCTTTCTTATTGCTTCCGAATGGGGCCTGCCCGCAGCTGTGGCGGCAATTCGAGCTTCGTATTACCGGGGATCAAAAAGGCACTTTTGGCGTTGTGGTTGCTGAATTGCGCACCAACTAAGATGAATACATGTTTACTGAATAGGCGAGTCTGCAACGGAAGTGGCTCCCCAGCCGCTCTTCAGGGCACAGGTTTTACCAGACAAGTGATATTAAAATGAGAAGATGCAAATTCAAGAAGGACTTTGAAAACTGGTGTCATAAAGTGCAGAAACTGAATTTGGCTAAACGCAGCACCAGCAGTTGGTATTCAGACGATTTGTGCCTCAAATTGCTATGTATGTCCGTCAAAACAGACGAGGAAGGCATCATTAAAAAAAGAGTAAAACTTGAGGTGTGTGAAGGATTGAAGAATCAGAAGGATAGCTGTGACGTATTGATGATTCCAAGTTTCTTAAACATATACGAAGAGCTGGGGAGTGAAAAATGAAGAGCTTGATGAATTTAAGGGTAGAAACCTGGATAGGGTCATATTTCATTAAAGTTTTTGAGGAGTATGGAGTTGTAGATTGTAGTGTTATCGTCTGCTAATAATCCTAACCATGAGGAGTAAAGTGTGAAGAATTGTTTTTAATTCTGTTTCATAAAAATTTCATCCTAAATCCTCAAAACTGTGTGAGGCTTGAAAATAGTGAGGATTTGAGTAGTATGGTGGGCTCAGCCCGTTCTTATTGAGTAGTAGTTGAGCCAAATGTGTGTAGAGGTGCACCATACGTTTTTGTATGACTGATTGGGTTTGCACGTTAAACTAGGATAAAACCTCGTAAAATGTACTACTGGGATTTACAATCTATTTACTTCCCACAAGTTAATTGTTTCCCCTTAGTGCAGTAACATACATGTATATCGTTGAATGTTAATCTCAATGTGTCAACTGCCTCTGAGGATTTTCAAATCATCCATCAGAATAATCATGAAGAGTCTGAGGTCCTCCTCAAGCATTTTCTATGAATCCCAACTCGGGGTTCTACCCACAAATTCATCATGTTCTTCATTCTTCACTCTTCAACTCCTCAGATAATTTTATGAAACATGAAATCCTCAAATTCCCACAGCTGTCTCTCAGATTCATCAATTCCTCAGTTTTGTACTTCAGATTCGTCAATTCCTCACAGCATTATCCTTCAGATTCATCAATTCCTCACACTCATGGTTTATGAAATAGGATACATGCCTCAATTCTCCAATCCACACATTTTCGAGGATTCGGGATAACATGTTCGAGGACTCGTATGCTCATACCCATTGCAAGTTGTGGAACTACTACTGAGTATTCATAACTTAAGAACTTGCGATGGTCGTCTCATTTTAGATTTCAAGTAATGTGTGTATGCTACGAGTTTCTCGAATCAAATTTGGCATACTTTTAAAATTTATATTTGTACAAGAAATGTGGAAGGGCTACACAATTTTTGCTTGTCTGCGACTTTGCATGCATTTTCCATGAACATGAACATAATGCACATTTCAAATGCTGATACCAAAACAACTGCATATTACACTTGTAGTGACATTATCGCCTGCACCAATCTCACACAATGTGCATTTTAAGCATTCGTTTTTAACCTAACCCAATTTGCGGATTTTTTCTGAGTATTACATGAATGTTTCATGAGGAAATGCTTTTTCAAATATTCTGAAAGCTTGCAGACATTCACAAAAAAAAACATCAAAAATACCTTGCCTTGGCATGTGCATTTTCCACAAAGCAAGTCAGTTTAAGGGACAGATTGTAAGACTACACATGTAATTACTTTTTATTGGAAAATTAATTTCAACGTCGCCTACACAAAACCTGAAAGTCACTCAGAAGTCTTAATTGTCAAGATGCAGGCAAGAAGTTGTTCAAGCAAGCCGTCAAAGATTGCCCAATTAGATGAGTGTAATTGTTAATGAGTCTGTTTTACTGCTCCCTAAGCTAATATGATTGCACAGCAGTAAACAGAACGGCAATCAATGTCCTCCTTAAGTCACCACATTGATGGATCAAGAGCAATCACACACCCTTTCGCAATGAAGAATTATTTGTTGAAATCCCCGATGAGAAAAGTAGCAACATTAAGAAGCAGCATGAGAGATCGTAGCCGGTGCACTGTTATGGGCATGTTTAACAAATCTGCAGTAAACCAAACCATGCAGTTTAATCATGTAAGATGTTGAAAAAGGCATTTTAAATCACAAAAAGTATCAGGGTTCCCACAGCTTTAGTAACTAAATTTCCTGACTTTCCCAGGTTTCACATGCAGGTTCAAATTTTATCTGCCCCTGCCCTTTAAGACAAATAATTTTAATCAATATGGCCATTGGATAAGGCGATAATTATCGAATTTGTATAATAAAGGAATTCGCACAACGTTAAAGTATACAGGAATTCACTTTTTTAATTTGGAAAATTTTAGTATTGTCATAATGAATTTAAATAGTGCAAAGGGCAACTTCACCTGAAATACACATTACTAGCCATAATCTATATGACATCTATAGGACATCCCCTAACTTTTTCAATTTATTATTAAAATTCCCATAACTTTCCTAGTATTCCAAGTCTGTTACAAATCCACTGACTTTCCCAGGTTTCCCAGTCAGTTACAAATCCACTGACTTTCCCAGGTTTCCCAGTCAGTTGCAAATCCCCTGACTTCCCAAGGTTTTCCAGGATTATCAGGTTCTGAAGGAGCCCTGGCTAACCAAACAATGTAATGTTTGCCTTAGTAGAAGCCCACTGTCTTAACCCCAATGCTAAATGTGTGTAAAACTAAACAAAAACAATTAAAAGGATAAATTAGTGAGAAAAGGCGACGTAATTTATCCTTTTAAATTTGTTTTTTTATAGAAAAAATAAAAAGAAAAATTAGTGAGAACAGGTGTCGTAATTTATCCTTTTAAATTTGTGTTGTTTGTCACAGAAAAAAAATAAAAGGATAAATTAGTGAGAAAAGGCTTTGTAATTTATGCTTTTAAATTTTTGTTTTTGTCACAGAAAAAATAAAATGATCAATTAGTGAGAAAAGGTGTTGTAACTTCTTAATTTTTTGTTTTTGTTTTGCACACATTTAGCATCGGGGGTTAAGACATTAGCTTTTCTTAACTGTTCGTAGGCTGGCAGTGATTGCCTGGTGTTATGGGGCAGCTAAGGTTAACATTACATAGTTAGGTTAGTCAGGGTTCCCACTGAACCTGGGAATCCTGGGAAAGTCAGGGGATTTATGACTGACTGGGAATAATGGGAAAGTTAAGATATTTAGAAAAAAAATTAAAACAAAATTTAAAAAATCATGGGATAACCTAAGTTTTTATTTAATTTCAATCCAGAAGGTTTCAATCGATTATGGGTTGTAATTTATCCTGGAACAGGGACCACACTAGAGTACATACTTTTCTTTCTTGCCATAGTTCTCCAGGATTCCGGGTTCTGTGGGGACCCTGAGAATTAAACCGATAATCACATCGAATCAGGCTGTTGGGCCCCCAAGAGCGATTGTTGGCAGATTGGTGGATTTTCAATGATAGCCCTTTACCATCCCGCATTTCTCATACGCTTCAGAGATCTCTAATTCCAGCAGAGATGAGAAGAAGGTTCTCATTCACTGCTCAAATATTATTAACCGGAACAATTTCGTCATTTAATCTTATTCAAAAGCGGGGCTTAGTAGTGGCGGGCTATGTGCGAAATGTGTGTGGCGCCGCAAGAAACTGCTGAATTGATCACGGTATTTGCATTTTTCCACCCAAACTATCCATCATACGCCTTGCATCACCTTGCACATCTTTTTGCGAGGGCGCTGGAGGGTGATGGAAAACGAAACCGGAGATGGATTAGGCTCGAAACCAAATTCCGCATTCCGCTAATGTGATAAAGAGTGATGGGCTTCCTTTTTCCCAACTTTTTTTTTGCTGAAAACCGGAAGAATGCTTCATATATTTCCGTAGGTTTTTTTGTTTTCGTATCGCCCGAGTTATATTGTTTTACGTGGCGATGAAATCCTGTCAGTAATTTCCCTTCCGCGTCTGTTGTTGGCTGTTAGACAAAACATTCTTACCCAAGCATATTCATCGAAATATGGATAGTGGATTGGACTGCCTCAAGAGTGCAGGAATGCAGATGGAAGAAGATGGAGGAAATGTGGGGCAGATTAAGACGGCAAATGTGTTGTACTATGAATAATATGCGAGATGTGAAAAGAACGTGTGGTATCTTACCACCGATACAAGCTTAATCTTCTTGAAATAGACTCCCTAAGTCTTCAAAAGTCTAGTGGAATTTTCTAAACCCACAATTGTTTTAGAAGTACATTTTAAGTTCTCTGGGACAGATTCAGACGTCAAATTTGTTGTACTGTGAAAGATATGCTAGATATGAAAAGAATGGGGTCTCTTACCACCGATTCTAGCTCAACCTTCTTGAAATACCTTCTCAAAAGTCTTCAAGTCTAGTGGAATTTTCTAAACCTGCAATTGTTTCATAAGTTCAGTTTAAAGTTACTACAGTGAAATACCTCTAGTTTGACACCTCTAAGTCGAACACCCAGGGCTGGGAGTGGGTTTAAGCAAAATTGTTGCCAAAAATGAATCCGTCAAAAGACTGATTTGCAGCCATAATGTCACTATAATTATCTAAATTTTAATCTAAAGTATTCATACGTCGTGATACAAGATGATTATTCTGATGAAATGTTCTTTGAATTAAGGCAGTATTAGTGCACAGTGCAGTTATCATGCACAAATCAGAATTATCTTACACTACTCAACCGTACTCAGAATTAGGAGTAAAACATACTTGGCATAGTAGAATAATAGAGAATATGAACGCCGATTTTGCCACGTCTGAAATGTTACGTTTCAATTAGGATATCGTTAGACAACTGTATAGGTATTTGCACCCATAATTAAAGTCACGTTACTCAACTTAAGTCAGGATTAGAATTGGGTGCCAATTGAACTTGTACTGTACATCGTCGAATGAAGATTGTTTTTTTTATCAATGTCAACTGATTGACAGAAAGATCACTTCGATAACAAAAAATAATTTGTATCCACTTTTCCCCAAAATAGCTATTTTGTATCCATTTGTATCCAACATATCAAAATGTTACAAAATTCCCCATTTGTGTCCTCTTTCCCAGCCCTGATAATACCTAATTATGTTGGCGTGATGAAATGCATGGACTTACAGTTTTCTTGTCTTTCCATCAGTTTTCTATTTAATTATAACATATAGAAATAGCTTAAACCATTTAAACTTAAATTGTTTATATTGCTAATAATCCAGGAAATTGAATTTCTTCCAAAACCGTCTGTTAGCATGACAGCTTGTTGTCTCTACGGGAAATTAACTTTCCCAATTCATGAATAATCAATCCTTAAGACCATCTGAAGATGCCACTGTCTTCGAGCAAATTCCATCAAAATCAGTCTCAACCCCCATCACCTCTCATTAAACTTATTTCCTCTACTCAGTTCCCAAACGACCAAAACCGAAGCTTTTCCAATGATAAACAAACTTTAAAAAACAAACACGAGTAAACTTCCAATCACTGGCATGTGGGTTTACTTTTTGCTTTCCAATCACAACAGCTGTAATCAGCGTGACCTTCAGGAGAGGTGCTATTAGCACCCCAGGGAGCAGTAAATGCAGTGTTTGCAGATCGGGATATCAGGCTGCCTGGAAAATCTAGAGAAGCAGAATGGGATTTATGACAACATCCCCTGAGAATGCACGGTCATAAAAGTGCGTTTTCAAATTGTATTAGAAATCAGCTGAGCCGTTCACACGCTTACGCAGCAAAGCCAAAAAGTGGAAGTCTCCTTGTTTATTTAGCACAACTGGATTTAGACAACAAATCACGGAAGCGACGCAAAATCCACCACGAAAATTAGTTCCAGATTTTCAATTTAGATAACCGTCCTGACGCATTTCCGCTAATATGGCTATGGACGAGAATTACAAGTTTACAGGGTTGAGCCAAGCTTCAGGAAAACTGACTTGCAGGTCAATCGATTTTGATGCAGCAGGAAGCTCACCGAACTCTGATTCATCGATGCCAGTTGTACAAAAAGTCACTTTTGCCAAAGTGCCACTTTTCAGAAAAGTAACACACTCGAACTAAAATTAACGCTGAAAAACTCTAGAAAGGGGAATTTAAGTTTTTGAAAGTGTCACTATCACATTCCATCTAAATTAGTCACTAATCCAACAGGCCCTTGTATACACATTAACATCCTAGATAATATTTAAAACATGTCAGGTACATCAGTGTTCCCCCAGAGGACATTTTCGACTTTATGACTTTGACAGGTTTTTAAACAAATTTCCGTGACCACCCTGGCCATTGAAAATGCAAAAAAAGATGAAATGCCGAGGTAAGGAATGCTATATTTATTGCTTATATATAAACAGGAGATAGAGCACACATTTTTAAAAGGAAAACTTAGGTTTTTGAAAGTGTCACTATCCCGTACAATCCTAACTTACATGTACGAGTTGAAAAGGTGCAAAACTGGCCTTAAAACAGATATGTAATCTTTGCACATACAATTTCAGAAATTTCGTAGAGCAAAGAGTTGTCAGGTGCTTAAAAGCTAAATTACTTAGTAATGTTGAGGTTTTGAAAAATTACCAATATCCAAAATTTCGTAAAAAATACAATCAGAGATGCAGTACGTCACTGATGCAATAAATGCAGCAAAAAACACAATTTTTATTTCAAATTTTTGCTTGTTTGAACCATATAAAATTGATATACGAGGCTTTGGCATGTATATTTTGCCTGTCACTTTCGTCGAAAGATACCTCAAGACCTCAAAGAGGCTTTGAAAGTGGGCTTTTGTGAAAGGAGATGTTTATGCAACTGACCGAAACGCAAGGCTGGAAAGTTGCACTTTCAAGCTTCGAAAGTGTTACTTTTCAAAGTGAAGCTTTCCACCATCACCATCGAAAGGGACAGTTTTGTACACCACACTTTCAATTAGAAAAAATCAACTTTGGTATGAAAGTGACACTTTCGAGGAAAAGTGTGTTTTTGACACTTTCGACGAAAAGTGTGTTTTAGACACTTTCGATTGGGAGGAATAGTGGGTTTTAGACACTTTCGAGGAATACAGGGGTTTTTGACACATTCGAGGAAAAATGGGTTTTTGACACCTTAAAGGAAAAGTGGGTTTTCGTCACCTTAAAGGAAAAGTAGGTTTTCGTCACCTTAAAGGAAAAGTAGGTTTTCGTCACCTTTAAGGAAACGTGAGTTTCTTTCACTTTTAAGGAAAAAGTTGGTTTTTGACACATTCGAGGAAACGTTGGGTTTTTGGCACTTTCAAGGAAAACAGGAATTTGGATACTTTGAAGGAAACGTGGATTTTTGACACTTTAAAGTAAATATGGGTTTTTGACACTTTTCGACCATCACCATCTAAAATGACAGTTTTAAAGAACGCACTTTCAAATCGAAACTTCCACTTTGGTATGCAACTGGCTCCTGAACTGATTCATCGATACCAGTAGTGTTGGCACAAGGGCAAAGTTCCTGAAGAGAGGCTGCCAGAAAGTGAACATGACTTCAGATCAACACCTTCGCACCAGTTTCTGAGACGTTGACATCCACCCAGAAAGGGGCAATGCCTATAGGGACTGATTAATGGCCTTCGGCAGTGTTCTTCCAGAGAAAATCCCATCCTGTTTGCCAAAGATTGAGAGGGTGTCAGCTACGAATCTGAGCTGCTGAAGCAAGGGAAGTACTCTAGTGGAAAATTGCTTCCTGACAAAAATTCTCTCCACAGTCAAATGGCAACTCTGCATCCTTGGCTTATCATAATTGCAGACTTTCAACGCGGCTTCTTGATGATGCCAGTGACACCTAAGGTCGCTGAAGACTGAAGAGCAATCTTCGGCAAGCCGAGTTTGGCATAATTTTTTGCAAATTTTGGTGCAATCTGTCAAGACGAACTGCCGAGGTCAGAAGACGGGTTAGAAATCTGACATCATTCAGACAGCATGCTCCGCTAGAGTTGATTGAGCGCTCCAGGCATCAGATGTCATGCGTGGTTGATGGAGAAATAAGGATGGCGATTTTCCCTAAGTACATAGCTAGATATCACTCTGGGTGTGGGGGACATTTTAAACAAAATTCTCACGCATTTTTTAATATAATAATTAAATCTTACTTGGTGAAAATTCATCAATAATTAAGGGACATCCCACATGTATTGGTAATCTATTTAAAAATGCCTCATAAGACGTGCATTGAAAAATACTGTACGCAGTTTAAAATGTCTGTAGATTGAGACAAATTTAGTTTCAAACTGTATTGACAAATATATTTTAAAATGCATATCCGAATGCCCTTAAAAAGTTTTTAAGCAATTTGTATTGCATTATGGAATGCATATTGCAATGTATTATGTATGTTGGAGGATGCATTATGTAATGCACACTGTAATGTAGTTCGTACTCATTGAAGAATGTGTTGTGTACTCAGTAGTGTACCGAAAATGTATTCCGTTTACAATGAAGAATGCTTTTTACAATTTATATTCCATACATGGTAAATTTACTGCTAAGCTCCCTTAAACCTGAAGGGGCTCAAAATGAATTCTTCACCTCTATAGAGACAGTTGCTGTTCAGGGGTGTACAGTGTAAGTTTTACAAGCAGCCAATACATTTAATCACCCATGACTATACGTTGTGACCGTGCTGGTCAACATACAGAGTAAATTACGATTGGTGTGTCATAGTCCAAGTGGTCAACATACAACATACAGAGGTGCATGTGGTGAACATGTAAAGGTCATCTTCCGTTGATTCAATGTGGTGACCGTCCGGTCAGTTAAAATGAGGTTAACATACATGTAGGGAGGTGGTCAACTTTGGAGGTTCCACTGTAACTGAACTAATGTAGGAACAAACTTTCCAATAACGTATTCTTTCGTCCAAAGCAGTCCTACTTTAAGGTGCATTAAATATACTTACTAGAAATTGCAACATAAATGTAGTCCATAAACATTCGAAGCTCAATTTCTGATCGAAATTGTCTTTTTTTTTGCTTCCGAGTCAGCGAACTTCCACGACTTTGAATGAGAAGATTCTCGCATTTTGAACACAAAATGAAGCGACGAGAGGGTGTGGTACTGGAAATCACGCCAGTATTTGCGCCCATTCGTCACGCACTATTTAATGAGCCTTTCCATGGTCACTTGCCAAAGGATTATCGATATTTCCAAGTCAATGTCCTCGTTTTTGCCTTTCGAAACGCGGAAACGCGTGCTACAAAAGGCATTATATGGTTATTTATTTATGCAAATTTCACGCACGGCATCGTCAATTATTTGCATAATGGGCACTTGAACGCTGAAACTACCAATCTGCTATCTTCAAGTTCCAGAGACACCAATCTTGACATTTTAGTTAAAGCAATATCGATGATCCAGAGGCGGCCATCACGAAATTCCGATGTTGAAGAAAAACCATGTTCATTTTGCCTTTGAATCTTCAAAATAATCTACAAATCATTTTTCAATTACATACAGTATGCTCAAACAACCATCTACAAGATCAAAATCTCCAGGAGTGGAGAGATAATGCAGTATGATAATTAAATATTTTGGAAATGATGACTCTCCAGTGTTTAACAGCATAAGGATATTACAAATTTGAAAATTTGAGATATAAGATCCATGATAAATTCATTTAAAATAATTTTCAAATATATTGCCATGATTATTTTAAGACGATATTTCAGGAAACTGATCTAGGAAATTTAGAGAAAACGACAAGAACGTTATCTGACGCTTCAGGTCATCACCTATGACCACCAGTTAACATGCCACCAATGACCACTATGACCACTAATCCAGTAGGCCCTTGTATACACATTAACATCCTAGAAAATAGTTAGAACATGCCAGCATAAGGATATTACTAATTTGAAAATTTCAAGATTTACAAGATTCATAACAAGTTCATTTAAAATAATTTTCAAATATATTGACACGATTATTTTGCGATGTCATTGCAGAAAACTGATCTAGGAAATTTAGAGTAAACGACAAGTACGTTATTTGACGCTTCAGGTCATCATTATTGACCACCAGTCAACCTTTTACCAGTGACCACTAATCCAATAGGCCCTTGCATACACATTAGCATCCTAGAAAATATTTAAAACATGTCAGGTACATCAGTGTTCCCCAGAGATGACATTGCCAACTTCTATCACTTTTACAGGCTTTAAAACAAATTTAACGGACTACCCTGGCCATTGAAAATACAAAACGATAACATGCCAATGTAAGGATTTTTATATATATGTATATTGCCTCTTATACATAAACTGGAGATACATGTATAACACAAAAAATTCACGAAGAAACATCAAATTTAGTTTAATTTTCTTAATTCCTTTTATAGATATATTAAATATATTCCTTTTATAGATTTTTTTTTACATTTATAGAAATTGTAGAATTTCCCTGACTTTTTTAAAGTAAATCAATTTTCCCTGATTTTTCCATGTCCAGCTAGAAACGTTGTACGTGTAGTCATGTTTCAACGAGTTAGCTTCAGTAAGACTAGGACGAATTTATGACAATAACAAATGAAGTCAGACAATTTGGTCAACATGTTTTGTGTTATACAGCATGTGTACATTACTGTATTGCTTAATGCATTTTAAACAAACATGTACTAAATAACAGTAAATTAAGTACTGCTGACCAAGGTGATTAAAACAACAAACAGCCCACAATCAAAGCAATATCATAATGGCACGAAATTTGAAATGATTTTCTGGTAACATCATTGTAAACACGGTTTGTCAAGTTAATTTGGCACTTGGGCGCCATGACCGTTCATATCGTCACGCTGGGGAATCCCCTAAACAGAGCAACGAAATTATTTTTCATCAAAATTTTCAAATAAACGTCATATAGAACGAGTAACATTTCCCCCATCTAGAACATTGTTGACGACATTACTCGCGACTAAAACAGCGGAACCAACTTCAAAAACAAAGCTAATTAATTAAATAATGCACTTAATTGCGAGAGAAGGTCCCAAGTGTCAACACGACGTAATGTAATTATTTGGATGCCGAACGCCAAAGGGGCATTGGTGTTCCATTTGCTCTGCGACACAATGAAATCGAAGACCTTTGTTAAACCGCTGCAGCTGAAGTACTGTATTGCTAGACGAAGTTATCCCAATTAAAAACAAAGATTCAATTTCAAATCTAAAATGGTCAGCATTGGAAAGCGACTAACAACATGGGGTGAACAATCCAGAAGGTAAGCTTGAAAACTTGTAAGGCTGGCAAAATACATGTACAGCGTGTTTATTAAGGTTGTGTACAACTGACTTCTAAATATAACATGGTTCATGCCAAAATTTGCAACCCAATTTCCATGACTTTCCCTGACCATCGGGAGTTTCCTCGACTTATTAAATATAAAATGTCACAAGTAATTAAAATTAACTTTATCCGCAACAGTATTTTTCCGTCAGGATGACTAACCATATCTTCAACTGAATTTTCCTGAATTTTCCAGATTTTCCAGACAATTTTTGGAAAATTTTCAGGCAATTTCAAGAAACAATTTTTACAGATTTGATCCGAGTAAATCTGTAAACCTGATGGCGAAAAATTTAGAAATTATAGATTTCAACACGAAATGATGAAATTAGCCCATAGTTTTGTAGGATGAAATACTAATATTAATAATTAAGAGACTGTCGAAGGCGAAATTTTTTAAAAATACAAGAAATATTGGATTTTCATTGTATTAATATTAATAACGATGCGGGCACTAGTGGTTGAAAATACTAGACCGCAATCACTGCATTTTTGAGAACTTCTTTGAAATATTAAAACATTCTTCGTGTTGCCGAAAACGCCATAGGCGAAATTTGTTTTTTTAAATAATGCAATTTAGGAGAATTTTTCATGAGGAAAAAATTATTGATAATGAAAACGCTGTAGGCGAAATTTGTATAAGAAGTAGATCACAAATACAGCTTTTCTAATGCTTTTCATGAGGTACTTCCAACAATCAAAATAGTTGTGTCACAACAAATTTCCAGACATTATGAATTTCCCTGACTTAATGGTCAAAATGTCAACATTCCTTGACTTTCCCTGACGGTATGAAGTTGTAAACCTTTATAAACAGCCTGTACATTAATCTATGAAGCACGTGTCATCAAGTTTCACTTCGCCTTGCCCTTCATGACCTTTTAACACAACTGATGACGTCACAGAGATGCACTAGTGTATAGCTAGCTTAATCAGCATAATCCTGCCTTCCAAGATATCAAAATGGCCGTCGGACGACAGCCTTTCACAATAACCATAAAACTCCAGTGGACATCGAATTGAACATAAAAGAGCAGAATCCTATTACAACAGCCAAACTGCTCATCTGGCCATTGGTGACATCAGAGTGAGCTCTTGATGGGTGGCTTTTGGCGACGGAACTGGATAATCATGATTGGATCAGGTTTTGTGCGCCTGCCCAACTCTTGTATCAACCTTTCAATCGCAATTCCGTTCAATGTGACGTCATATACTGAACAGATCTATGCCAAAAACCCGTTGCTGAATAGATCTACATATCGACCTGTTTCCGGTAGGTGATGGAAATAAACTAATATTTGGGGTTGCTGGGAATGTGGAGGTATTTCTAATTTCGGTGCTAATTCTTACCTTCAGCTGGCTTCCGGTAAATATTAGCATTGCAGTGACGTCACACGTCAACCACATCTTGGATTTGGTACACTTGGTCAAAGGTAACCAGCAAAAATTAACCAGATTTATTTCCGAAGATATTATTAAGTGAATACGGTAAAACCTCCAAATTTGACCAACTCCTTATTTTGACCACATCCCAATGTTGACCACATTTTAACTGTTCTTATGGTCACCACATCAACTCAATGGAAGGTGACCTTTACATGTTGATCACACGCATCTATGTTCTATGATGACCACTTGTACTATGACACACAATAAAAATTTACTGTCTGTATGTTGACTAGCATGGTCTAAACATGTAAAGTCATGGATTATTAAATTTATTGGCTGCTTGCAAAACCTATACTGTATACCCCTAAACAGTAACTGTCTCCATAGAGGTAAAGAGTTCATTTTGAACCCCTTCATTACTCCTACTGTTCTGTAGGAGGAATTGCTGGATAAATTTGCATCACATTATCATTACTGGCACTGTATTATGAATATTGTATTAAGCTTATGCGTGAATGACGAATGATTACTGTAAAATGTTAAGTACTTGCAGTACATGCAGTTTACAGAATTAAAATCCTGTGTCAGTACAAGCCTCGTTCCATATGTTGACCAGTTTGTGACAGTCCCTTGCGTGGTCAACGTACCGGGATTCTACTGTAAAAAGATTACGAAGGAACTACTTGAGATGGACAAGTGGGACAAGCATTGCAATTCTTACGCTTGATGAACATCCATCTTAAAAGGTCATTTATGGAAATTTATTCAGAACGACTAGATTTATAACGACCTAATACATCTTATTTTAGCTCTTTTTCCCTAAGATCTTTGGTCATTTTCATGATCAAAGTGACAGAATCAATAACCACTTTTAAAATAACGTCCTTCTTTAAGTTACTTTAGCGTGACAGTGACAGAATCAATAACCGCTTTTAAAATAAAGACCTTTTTGAAGTTTCTTCAATGTGTTAGTCAGAATGGGCTTGGTTGTTTGGGTCAATTTCTTCAGTATGAGGAGATCAATAACTGCTGAAGATGGCACATTTTAGATCATTAACTATCGTGTATTGATTGACATACAAGTACGTACATGTACATCGCACCACTTCATGGTAATTAAAATTTAGTTCAACGTTTTGTGATAATTCATCCAGTTATTCATTAAATGAAAAGTGGCACCAAAAATATTGGCAATACAGGTTTTTCATTGATAAAGGATAAATTGCAATAATCAAAAACTGAAATATACATTTTGTGTACAATTATTTACATGAACCTACATCAAACTAAGAAGCTGTTGCAATAAGCTCCATTTAAATAAACTGAAAAAAAACATAACATCAACAAGCAAAACGCATTTGCCATGTATGGCAAAAATACAATGGAGGAGACGTTCAAAGTCTCCTTTTGCCCAAATTTCCTTACACAGACTTATTTTATGACACAACGCATTCACGTATGTCTCTGGTAGTCCTGATTAATCCATTAAATGAAGATTTCCAACGTTACAGTATCTTATACAGGCCCAAACCTACACCACTGCCACATCCATGTTAAACTCTATGGCAGAAGCAGTGCTGATGTTTGGGACTGTATGGGATATGGTAGCGTTAACAATCGTCATTTAAGTGATTATATCAAGACTACCAGAACATACGTGAATGTGTTGGCCATAAAATAAGTCTGTATAAGAAAATTTGGGCAAGAGGAGACACTGAACGTCTCCTCCATTGCTTTTTGCCATACATTGCCAATACTTTTTGACATGAGTTTTTCACTTTTTTTCTGTCTATTTTAAACAAACGAAACAGTCATGATTAGTTCATTTACTTGCTGCTATTTAAATGATATGATAATGATAATGATTAAGTTGATTTTGTGAAAAACATCAATTGCCATTACATTTTGGTACCACTGTACCTTGCTAAGGCGTCACATCCAATACAAGTGATGCTAGGTAACAAAATTCGGTACCCTCGCCACACCCAGTTTTTAAGTCACCAAAGTACAAGTATGTTCAAAACGGTATCGAAATGAGATTAATTGGGGATCTGCTCCATGGTTACAGTTTTTCCAATATGCGGCATCTTATAGAAGGGGAAAACAGAAAAAGTACCTATATGTAATTAGGAGTCACGAGTCAACAAGATCAAACCGGTAGCACAGTTGTCACCGTATATTAATATAATCCGATCACATCGATATACGGAGAAGCTCTGGGGAGCTGCACTGCATGTGACATAATCACATTGAAAATGTAACTTCGTTAGCTGCCGGTGACATACGAATTTCCTTTCAAATCAGTTTTTATTTGGTGGCAGTTTTTTTCATATTCAAATCTCATCAACTTGTTACTTCAACGAAGAAAGCCATCACACCAAAGTACAGTGTAATTACTTCTCATTTGTTGCGTCCTAGTGTGTTAATGCAGTTGCTAAAGTAAATACTGTACATGTATCTAGCGTTCTAACCCCATTGGAAGTTAAGCAAATCAAATAATGAATCTTTCTCAATGTCTTACTAGAAAAAACGTTCTGAGAGATGGATTTAAATTTGTCTGAATTTAATTTTCGATTTCTGCACTGAATAAAAGATGAAGAACCATACGTGAATTATTTTATAACCAGAACTAAACCTGACCATTTCAAATACATGTTTTTAATATTCCGGAGCATGGCATTTTACAAAACTAATGCTTGCAAAATGGAATTATGTGCTATTTCAGATTCACCTTCAAACATCATTTCTCACAAAAAAAACTCTTTCACCATCATCTCGTCCTCAAAACGCCAACAAGTGCCTATAGTATGCGCCCTGTTCGGTATAATATAGGAACTTATTACAATTTTCTATACAATTTCAAGCAGATGCAGCTTCGGGGTAGAAGTCTTTTACAAAAATCACTCGTTCGTAAAATTTGACAATCTGAATTTCCGATGATAATAATAGTGGGACCCAATGGTGGTCTATTGCTTAGAAGCCCTGCAAAAGTATGATAGTAATGTAGATGCATAAGCAAGATATGATAGATGAAAAAATACAAGTTTTCCAATTTTACTTCCGAAAAACGATGTCATATTCATAATGCATCGCATCGGGATTGATACTATGTAATTTGGTCTCTATTTTCATACCTTGACAGGTAACATGTAGTTTTCTTATATATTTCATTCGTACCACATTTTGGCTATTTCACTTTTTTGGGTTATAAGGTTGTGGGACATAAGACTCTTTGGTTAGGGTTCATGTTAATACAGGGTTCATACCAAAATTTGCCACTCAATTTCCCTGACTTTTCCTGACCAAATCTGATTAATTTCCCTGACTCCCCTGAATTTCTCTGTCAAAATGTCACTTAATTTGCAAATAAAATTAACTATTTAACGACCAGGTTTTCCAGACACATTTTGAAAAATTCCCAGACAATTTCAAGAAACAGTTTTTACAGATTTGATCCAAGCAAATATACCATATGGAGGAAATTTTTTAAAAAATAAAAGAAATATTGGATTTTTAGTGTATTAATAATGACGCGAACACCAGTGGTTTAAACCACTAGATCTCAAACCATGCATTTTTGAAAACTTCTATGAAATATTACGAAAAGCTTCACAATGACGAAAACGCTGTAGGCGAAATTTTTTTTAACAAAGATATTGCATATTAGGTGAATTTTTCATGAGGAAAATTAATGATAATGAAAACGCCGAAGGTGAAATTTTAATAAAGCATATCACAAACAGCTTTTCTAATTATTTTCATGAGGTAGTTAGACCAATCAAAATGGTTGTGCCACAACAAATTTCCAGACATTAGGAATTTCCCTGACCACATTTCATTACCCTGACATTCCCTGACGGTATAAAATCTGTAATAACATGTGTCCTTCACTCATTCATTGCTAATACATTGCGTCTTTTGGATCATATGCCATATTATAAATTTGATGGCCTCTTTATGCATATTTTCTAAGGTTCTCATGAATACATGTATATGTATTTAAACAAACTTGTGCAAACGTGTATTATTCAACTCATATCAATAGAGTACACTACTCTAATACCTCAGATCACTTCATGAGTTTCAAAGAAAATCCAGCCCGTATATAACTTATGATTTGTGACGACCTTTTAAACAAACTCCTGAGACTAATGACATGCTAAGAAAGCAAAATTACGCTGTGATAAGTGATAATCTAACACTTATAAGCGTCAATTTTAATCATTAATACATTCCCACCCAGTGGATTCATAACTAGCCATGTACATGTGCAGTTGCTCTAACAACGACGGTCTTAAGCATGCTGAAAATCATAAATAAAAAATTTCGTCAAATCACTAAACAGGGGCATATTATACATAGGTCTGCCTAAGTAAACTCGTGATTAATTGACATCAACACATTTTCAATTATCGGTGAATTGTGTGATGAAGGTCATAAGAAATGCTCAAAAAATTTATCTTGAACAAAGAATTCTTTCATTTTGTTTTGCTTGGATGACTTTGTTGATCATGACAATACATCTCCTAAATAGCACTCCCTTGTCATCATATTCCATTATTAACACATCATTGGCTACGTCTTGTCAGACTAACGTCAAAGCTACCTTATTATATTTCAATGTCAATATGTTATCATAAATAACTAATGGCAGTGTTTTCTAATACAAACATCCATGTAGTGCTATCTCCATAATGCATCTCTGTCAAAGCTTATTCAATGCATCATCTGTTATCCATAAGCACAATGTGCTGCCAAAATGGCGATAGTTCTATTATATTGCAATAGCAGCATAATTCCATTTGAAGATCAGCACCAACGACAGTTTTTTAAAGTTATTACGGTTATATTTTTATGAAACTGCATTATTTCCACAACCACATTATACAATGTAATTCATTACATACAATATATTACCATTCACTTTGTTGTCACCATTATCATACAAGATAATTTTGCCAATATACTGTCAAAATGGCGATTTTCCAACACAGTATATTATATACCATTACAGATGATTTCATTTCAAGATCAGCACCCACGTCAGTGTTTTAAGGATTACTATGGTTCCATTTTTATTTTTTAGGAAAATGCAATATTTCCTCAACCACAACATAATTCAATACATTATATAAACTGCCTTTCACTTAGTTGTCATCATTATCATTCAAATGAATGCATCACACAACATATTTCGTTCCACCAATGTGAATGTTTCACCAGAACGCCTTAGTTTTGTGGTCAGATAACAATCTTAACAATTTAAAAGTTTACCATATATCACGTTTTAGGCATGCTTTGCTCTTGCATGGTTAATAAAAAAAATTTGCAACTCAATTTCCCTAACTTTCCCTGATCAAATCTGATTAATTTCCCCGACTTATCAACTAGAAAATGTCACGTGTAATTAAAATAAACTTTATCTGCAACACTACATGTATATTTTTTTTAATTTTCTGTCAGGATGACTAGCCAAATCTTCAATTTAATTTCCCTGACTTTTCCAAGTTTTCCAGAAACTTTTTGAAAAATTTCCAGACAATATCGAGAAACAATTTTTACAGATTTGATCCAAGAAAATATACCACAAGGCGGAAATTTTCGAAATTATAAATCCGAAAACGAAATGATGGAAATTGCCCACAATTTTTAAAGAAGAAATATGAACAATTAAGACACTGCCGTAGGCGGAATGTTTGAAAAATTACAAGAAATATTACATTTTTAGTGTTAATATTAATAATGATGCGAACACTAGTGAATGAAACCACTAGATCACAACCACTGCATTTTTGAGGACTTCTTTGAAATATTACAAAATTCTTCACAAAAATAATGCATTTTAGGTGAATTTTTCATAAGAGAAAGTAACGATAAGGATAAAAAATGATAAAGAATAGGCCATAGTTGACATTTACAGGAAAAGTAGACCACAAATACAGCTTTTCTAACGCTTTTCATGAGATACTTATACCAATCAGAATAGATGTGCCAAAACAAATATCCAAACATTGTAAATTTCCCTGACTTCCACCTGACTTTCCCTGACTTAATGGTCAAAATGTCCGCATTTCCCTGACTTTCCCTGACCACGTTTTAATTCTCGGACTTTTTCTGATGGTATGAACCATGTCTTGAGTGATGCCATGGTACAAGCATAAGATCGTGTTGTGAGAGAATGAGAGACAAAAAAAACTTGTAAAATGTAAAACTAGAAGAGCATGGAATCAGCTAGAAAATCGCTACTCGATACAACGCCCTATAGAAAAGATCGTTATATGGTCACTAGGTCAAGCAGAAAGAATGAAGCCTAGGAGTCCCATTCTGAAAACTTTTCACGCGATAAATATCCAGCAACGATATATCGATTATTGGCGATTCCTAATGCAAAAAATCAATTCAGCCAACCCAAACCCGAGGCATGCTCCTTGAAAACCCCATGATTTATTTACTGTACTGTAACATGCACATTTTTGCAAATCAAGGAAAAAAGGAGAAAACACGTAAAGGGGTTTGTTTACCAAGAATGTGAAGCAAACCTCATTAAGGTTGATTTGCATAGCACTTGGGCACTTCAGGTTTCTTTCTGGAAATCCAATACCGTTTCTCTTCATCAATTTGAAGGTGCCACATCATTCATTGTGTAACAAACCATTGTGTACAAGTCAATAAATGCTTTACTGCCATGTTGTTGGGGTCACTGTACGTTTTTTCAATAAAATTAGCAATGGTACTACATTAGGAAAGCCATAAAGAAAAGCATGCACCGTATATTCACCTCTTATATTGAGTAAAAAAAGTGTTAGGGATTTGTTGCCTTGTTAGTATTTCAGGTATTCGACTCAAAGGCTTTTACGACCATTCATCTATGGTATTTTTGTTCCGAAACTATCAAAACTGAAAAATATTTTTTTGGAATTTTGCTTAGCACAATTAAGATAACTCATATAGCCATGTTTTGAGAAATTTGTAAAAAAAAAAATTTAAAATTGAATAACTGAACACTGACGTCATCAAGGTAATATTAACAGGTAGGAATTGAAGTTTTACAAACAGTTTCAGAAGGTTTCACCAAACTTCAACGAAAGTGAAAAAAATGGAAGACAAGACAAGCAATGGTGGTGGTCACCATTCGGGTATAGGCCAAATCTATTTTAGATCATGGCAATAGCCTATTAAACGCATTCCATGTTCATCCATAAGCGAAATAGATTACATGTATGCCTTATTTTAAATAATGCTTAAAACCTACTCCACTGACGAAAAAAATTAAATGGATTATTTAAAAAACGAATAAATGAAGATTTCCAAGTTTTTATGGCCTCTCTAACAATACATCATTCAAAATTGGATAACCAGTACTAGACTGAAAATACAAGGAAAATACTAACCCGATTAAGCTATAAGCTATTCATAAAAAACGAGAGTGCACTCACTGCGTGATTGCAATTTTAAAGTGGAACTCAAAAATGGCTATTATAGTGTTCCCGATACAATTCTGAAGTCAATTTTCCTGACACTCCCTGACAATTTTCTAGTCGTTTCCCTGACAATCCCTGACAACTTTTCAGTCATTTCCCTGACAATTACATGATATTAATGGATTTTATCCAAAAAATGTATACAAGATGATGACTAATCAATTAGCTGATGCAAACTATCTCAGTTTTGCTGACATTCCCTGGCATTTTCACGAAATTTCACGAATTCCCTGACATTCCCTAAATTTCATTGACTTTCTAGAAAGTGGGAACCGTGCATTAGGAATGGCCGAATGCATAAAAAAGTTAGAGAATTTTGCAACGTAATACGTAATATATTAGGCCTACATATTTTAAACAAGGAATTATATTTTTAATATGACATATTTTGGTAATAATATACAAAATATAACGAAGACAAATATATTCACATTATATTAAGAATATATTTTTAACAATATACTATATCTTACTAAAAATATATTCTGAAAACAGTATGGAAAATATTTTCTTAATATAAACACTTCAATGTAAACACAATTGGGCTATTTAGGATAAAGTTAAGTCAAGAAATAGTACATAACAAACGATATAAATTATAACCCCAAGTCTTAACCCTGCATTTCCATCTTGTACAGATGGTTGTAACTGTATGGTATGTGACTCACCAAAGGTCCCTGGTTCGATACCAAAGTGTAATTTGTGCAATATATAACCCATATATTTTGCAATTATTTTATACAAGGCAATATACATGTATTATAAATACATGTATGTGTCAACAACACTTATACAAAAATTGGCTCAATCCCATACATTGATAATACATGTATATGTCCCATATATAAATATTGACTTATACCAAAGGAACCGAATGCATAAAAAAATTAGGGAATTTTGGAATATGAGGAGAAAGGACATGATAACATCAAAGTCAAACGTATGCTCATCTAAATAACAAGTTCAACAATGTTCTGTGAGGTTTTTATTACAGTGAAATCTTGACATTTTCTTGGAATGACCCTTTGCCGAGCAGTTTTTTAAAAGATATTTTGCGGAAGCAACCACTGATGCTTTTGAGAGAAGATCTTTGATCGACATCCCATCGCAATTGTGCCATTCTTAACAAGTTAGCATATGGCAAGCATCGAAAATCAAATTACAGATTATGAAATCAAGAGAGCGAAAATCTCTGAAACTCGCTCCAAAAGAAAACTCGAATGACAACACGCACCGATCAGTAAACACATAAATCATTGATGATATCAATTCAATGTCGATTCTCTGTTAAAATACAGTTCATCAGATAATCACCCCGGCAGGTCTTGCTAGCGTCATATCTTTCATCGCTAAAGAAGCAAGGATTTACACCAAAAAAAACTTATGTGAAAAGACCCCCAACCATTTCCGAAAAATAAGTTAAGCGAGCTGTCATTAGACAAAATGTCAATAGCTATTGAACGTAGAACATATCGCAAATGGATCTTTCACAACCGAGATGATAGCAAAAAAGCTAGTACTTGAAGCCCTGCATCTTCAATTAAGACTGTCCAGACGGTGATGACATAAGTTGAGGACAACATGAACTTGAGAATTTTGAAGGTGCAATATTTGCGCAGTGACTAAAAACGTTTTTCCGACGCGAACAAACCAGAACAAATATATTGAAAACTGACAAATGCATTGGCGAAGATGGTGATACGAAATAAAGTTAATAGATGTTTTGCTGCAAGACAGACAAGTATATTGCATCAAGCAACAACCTGGCGGAAAAAGAAACTATATGAATCGAGCATTTCACATAGTTGAGATCGAACTCGTTTTGAGAAAAAGTCAACAAAAATCGAATTTTTCAATCGACTGATTCAGTACGAGTATGAGGGTATGAATGTGAGTAGGGAAGTTTCATGAAGTTTACTTCACTAACTTTGTTGGAAATAACGTTTGCCTCGTAGTAAAGTTGAGCTTGTTATATTGACCTAGACTCTAGATGTATTGAAATATTTGTAGTGATTTATTGAAGGATTCCAATCTATGGGAACAATGTCCAGGAATCATTTCGCTAGGGTGGTTTCTGATGAGTTATTGATTTCCATGAAATATATTTAGAATGTAATCTATTTCTTATTTGGCTTCAATATATCGAGAGAGGACATGAAGGCTTATGAAGTAACCACTCATCAATAGAGGAAGTAATGGTAAAACGTTTTTTTCTGACCAGAGAAAAATAGTGTTTAAACTGATTTGAAACAACTTCCACCCAACTGCATTGTGTTGAAAATTAGTTCCACATTGGTCATGTTGTATATCAAGTAGTCGTGTTAGTCAAACGTACAATTATCAGTACTCATAACTAGTCACGTTACTCGACTGTAGTCAGAATTAGAAGTGAAACATACAAGGCACAGTAATGATTGGTGACATGACATCATGCAGTGTAGCCCACTTGTGGTCTAAGCAAAATTGTATCCAAAAATATTTTCATCAAAAGACTTCCCTTACAAAAATTTTAGGTATAACGTTGGTTAATTTCTAGTATCCAGAAGGTATCAAGGTATTTTTATGGTGTATTTTTGGTATGCACGATTTGCAACCTTGGAAAAGATACCTACGATGGTGTCTTTAAGGTTTCATTATTGGTTGTTGAAAGGTTTCCGCTATATCATAGGTTTCCAAAATGTTGTATACTGTAAGGTATCCCTCTGAAATCTATGATAGGTATATTTTGCACCCGATCAGACTTATTTGATACTTGTTGAAACATTTCT
>JAQGAF010001026.1:0-36466 GCA_034687865.1 Kryphioiulus occultus | reverse complement strand
GGTGTCGTCCTTCGCACGTGTTCGAAGTTCGAACGTGACCTGTCCGATTTTGGTAAGATTTCGTTCTATTTGCCAGTTTATTATTTTATAAGATGACCTACGTACCTAAGCTAGCGCTGAATTCAAATTTCAGAGCAATGAAGTTCTCCCTGCAGTGTGTGAGCGGTTGCGGTGCCCGCTTGGGTGTCTTAACCGATGTTGGACGACATGGAGACAAGGTGTGGAAGACGCCCATGTGTTTCGTGTACACAAGAAGAGGCTGCATTCCTCATCTCACCAACGAAACCCTGCAGATGCTCACAGAAGATACCTTGCCTCTCGTCTTGCCTCTCGTTCATTTGTAAGCTCTGTAGTTCATTTGGATTTCTGTGAAGAGGGGGTTAGCTAGCAGATCACCAAATTTGTTCTATATTTTCAATGATATCAAATGTTTAGAGTAACTTATCTCTGCAGAAAATATGCGAATAAAAGGACCATCTTTGGATCTTCTGAGGGCCCTCAGCATTCCTACGTCCCTGACTTTATGATCCCAAGTTTATTTTTGTATTTGAGGTGCAGATTTGATAATAATGATCAGTATCACCAAAATAGAAACAGTGAAACACTGGGGTTCTAAACTCACAAGTAATGTTGAATGCATTGCGGGATGGAGAAAAAAATTTTTATCAGGTTTATCGGACTGATATGCGAATATTGCAGAACATGGCATCCCCAAAATGTGGTGACAGTCGCATAGGGCACCATATGAATGTATAGGAAGTCACCTTGGTAGTTTGCCAAATTGTCTGCATTACATACTGTAGTAACATATCACAAAAGTTGTGGGACCAGTCAAAACTGATGCATAAATTATGCGAATAAGAGGACCATATCATTGGATCTTCTGAGGGCCCTTTGCATGCTCCCAAGTTTATTTTTGTATTTCCAAAATTAAGGCGAGGTACGATTTTGATTACAATAGCAACATGGAAACACTGGAGTTCAATTCATTTCGACTCAGTACCCTACTATCAGTAATTTAATACCATGTGGTAGGGGGCATAGTCCATCTAAATGCACAAGTAATGTTGAATGCATTGCGGGATGGAGGAAAAATATTTTATCGGATTTATCGGACTGATAAGCAAATATGGTAGAACTTGTAAACTTATATATCCTTGGAAGGGGGTAGGTAGAGCTGCTTTTATTTTGCCAAAAACGTGACATCCCCATTATGTGGTGCCCAGAATTTGGTGACAATCACTTTAGGCACCAAATTTTGCAAGTAAATGAATGTATAGGAAGTCACTTTCGTAGTTTTCCAAATTTTCTGCATTGCATACTGTAGTACTAGATCACAAAAATTGTGGGACCAGTAAAAAACTGCCAAAATTATTGAAAATCAAGTTATGGAGATTTATTAAAGTTAGCATGGGTCCCATATCGGCACCGGCACCTGACATTAGTTGAGAGAGGATATTTTATTCAGTGTTTGTTTAGACATGTGCAACTGTAGATGTAACTGCGGGCAACAGGTTGAGAACCCCTGATTTAGTTTGAGAACTCCAAACAGGCATTTTACACTAACTGGCCCATTTCATTGGACCGTATACGTTTTGTCTGAAACGTCCAAATATGCAATATCCACGCCAATATATGATGGATGTCACTAGTTTTTATCACCTACATTTTTAATTTCACAATTTGGACATTTTAATTAAATTTCACGTTTAACTCTTTTTCAGGGCAGAAATGCACGAGGCTGTAAAAGAATTCTCGAAGGGCATTGGGACATTTGTAGGTTTACAGGTGATCTATTCATACCCTACCATTTCTTTTTCAAAATTCTCGAAAACTGCAGGCTATGACTGATTACATGTTCTCTCCATTTAGGAGCATTTGCTGTTGGTTTCCATGCAAGATCCATCCATCATGGTCCCGTCTGGTTACAACAACACTACCGGCGTTGCAGTTTGGCCGAAAATCGGTCGCATTCAGGTACATTCACAATGATTCCTTTATAACTTCTGAAATTGGAAAAAAATTCTGCTGTTGCAACACTCCATCGCGTTTGGTTTTTTGGTAGATTGACATCAAGAAATTCATGAGCGTGCAAGATGCCTTCTGCCCAGACATTTATCAGGCATTGTGCGATAGCGACACTGACAGAAATTCTTCCAAGAAACGACTTGGTAGAGCTGTGGACCGTACCCTGGAATACTTGGACCAGTGCATCGAGCTTCACAATAAATCTGATGTAAGCTATTCAACTTATTCGGCTCAGCTTCGTATTGTTGGCCTATAATTTCGACTAATTGATGGAAACCATATTTTTCCAGAGGTTGAAACAAACGGCCATTTTTGGCACCATTGAAGGAGGCTTTGATGTCGAACGGCGAAGGCGGTCAGCAAAACTGACTGCAGAAAGACCAGTTGCAGGTGAATTGCGCACAACTACAACTTTAAATTCTTTAATTGTTGTCGTTGAACGGATTTTCTCGTTCCAGCATGACGTCTTTTTTGCTTCAACTTATCCTGGTCGTAAACTTGCTATTCTTTCATTTATAGGGTTTATCATCGACGGTTTTAACAACTACGGACCAGAAACTGAATCACTGGAGTTTGAAGAAATCAAGGAGGTTTTGACCGAAACTCTGGTAATTTTATCCCATATGGTAGCAATGTTAAGTGCTTCCCCAGGCCTAAAACCTGGAATGTCAGGGAAGTTTAAATATTTTTAAATTTGATATTATGTATTTTCAACGTTTTGTGATGTTTTTAGAAACACATTCCAACCGACAAGCCTCGACTAATGCACTTGGTTTGGCGTCCCGACAATGTCATTCGTGCTGTCGAGTTAGGAATAGACTTATTCGACGCATCATATCCTTTCTACTTTAATGCATTTTCTCATATTTTCTTGATATTGTCTTCTCGAGTTCTTCCTTAGCTTTTAAAACCTACCCTAGTCAATTGACTGACAGAGGATCTGCGTTAGTTCTGCCTTTGAACTATTCCAACATAAAAACGAAGCCACCAGCTGAACCCATAAATGGCGTAATGCAACTGAAACTGGTTCAAATCGACCTTAAAGACGAAAAGTAAGTTCGCTGATATTCTGTAGGCTCACGAGTCTGTAAAGTTATTAATTATCATGTTTTCATTTATTAATGATTATTAAAATCAAAAAATAACAGCGATTCAAGTATAACTGTATCATTCCACTGAATTCATCGATTTTGGCATTAGATTCAAGACGGACTTCTCACCCATTGATGGAGAGTGTGAGTGTTACACCTGCAGGCGATTTACCAGAGCGTATATCAATCACTTGCTGACCACTTCGGAGATGCTCGCACAAGTTTTATTGATCATGTAAGTGCTTAAGAGCCTCTCGAAATCCTGACCAAACAACCTAAATAGCGATTAACGGTGATTGCTTTTAATGCCATTTCAGTCACAATCTCCATCATTATCTGGCATTCTTCAGAGTGGTACGAAGCGCCCTCGACAAAGACGAGTTTCTCAAATTAAAAGATCACGTTTTAAGCTTCAATTATTCCTGAAGTATGCAACCAATTTTAATTAAATTTTTATCGAAACTACTTTAGATTGAGTTTTTTACCCTTGTTATTGGAAGTACGTTTGCCACACGTGGTGGCAACTTATTTAGCAAATTGCATCCAGAAATGTTTACCAGCGTAGAAAATTGGGGTAATGTCTTATTTTTATAGTGGAAGTGGCATACTGATTTGCTTGATGGAAATTTAGTTTTTGCGCAACCACTGTATCAAGATCTGAAGCTTTTGAACCAGGTTTGTATTTTGATAAATACTTATTTTTTGGATAAATACTTATTTGTTGGATAAATAACTTTTAAAGTATTTAAATTTTGCATTAAAAATAAAATGGCAGGTTTTTACTCATGCTTTTTCTGCTGAGAAATTTGCTAAAACACATCTTTGACCTTTTGATATTTTAACTTGGTCGAGGACCCTATACTTCCCAACTTTAAATTTTCAGAATTACGGCTTGAGAGACCAAATGAAACTACATAGAAAATTTAATTTGTTATTGAGCAGTACATGATTAAGGGCCCAAATGCTCGACGTATTAGGCCCTCGACATATTGTTTAGTTCTGCTATTCATTTTTATTTGCAATTTATTTCGTTTAAATTTCTATTACACTCTCCAGGATGAAACGATTTCGATTTTACTGTCCAGGAGGTACAGGATCTGCCACCTAGCTGCCAAAGTTAAACCTCAAATAAAAAATAAATTGGTTGTTATGCATGTATTGCTGAATAACTGGTGAGTTAATTTTTATTTTCATGTGTTTGCTCACGACGTATTTTTAAAATTTAGCACTGAAGGTACATGTATATAGTTCTGGATCAAAGATTTTAACATTTTTTTAGTTAAAACATTACAGACGACAAAAAAATCTCTATAATGGTCAAAATTTGTCATTATATATGCATTTACTCAGTAAACTGAGAAAATGCATGAATACGTGTTCTGAATACATTCTACTTTGGAACAGGTGCTTCGGATATTTATTTTGAATGCAATACCAAAGTGGAATTTAGTTTTATTGATCCAAATAGTTGAAATATTCGTTTTTGGAAATGCCGTTAAATATTCGTTTTTTGGCATCAACAAAGGACTAAAAACGAAAAAAAATGTTTATTAAAAAAGTCAAATTACTGCACAAAAAATGGGAGTCCTGCATTCCAGGCATTATTTTAATTAAATTCCTTTCCAGCTGAGTCCTTAAGCAAATATTTACATAAAGTTAATTAACAAGTATTAAAATTCTTAGTCCTCAAAAGTAGAGAATTACAGTGTGTCCTAAATAACTGCCCATCATAAGCTTGAACATTCGGTCTTAACATGTACCACTATCTGCCACGTAAGCTTTTCTAAGGACGCTTTGCCTTCGATCAAGCCAAATTGCAAAATTGATTTCCCACTGTGGAATGTAATATATTTTAAGTGTCATTAAAATCAACCTATGGAGCTCCAGCCTTTTCAATACCATACCATTGGCCCTTTTTTGTATGCTGTTAGACGTTGGAATGCTCTTCCAAAGGATGGTCCAGCGCATACTTTTGCTCTAAAAATTATTATAACAATTAAAATATTTACCACTATTTTCTGCAGGAACCTTTCACCAGTGCTTAACGTTTTTAAATTAACAAATTACGCCTATTATAAAAGAAATATTTGAAAATTCGAACGAATTTCACTATTTCGACTTACACGTTGGATTTTTCCCAACTTATCTTTTTTGTAAATAAATGGGCTCCCAGTTGAATTTAATTGAAATGTCCAAGTCCAATTGCGTTTACAATTATTTCATAATTAAATAATTCTTTGTATTTTTATTTATTTTAAAAGCCCCAAATAACACTTTTTGAAACAATTCTAGGCAATGGTTTCTTCAGAATGTGCCCAAATTTTTTTTTCTAAATAAATAGCAAAATTTATGCTGACCCTGTACCACATGGCATGTCTGTGTGTCTGTGCTGGCAATCAGGATAGGGTATTGAGTAGTTGAATTGAATTTTAAGTGAAATCACCAATACAATGTATTCCATAACTAAATAATTCGTTTTATTTATTTTGAAACCCCAAATAACACTTTGGGAAGCACAATTCTAGACAATGGTTTATTCAGAATTTCCCAAATTTTTTTCTTTCTAATTAAATATCGAAATGACCATAGGGTACTGAGTTGAATTGAGTTGAAAGTGCAATGCATAATACATGTAGTTTATTTTGTTTATTCCATAACTGAATAATTCGTTTTATTTAATGTGAAACACTTAATCATACTTTGGGAAACAACTATAGACAATGTTTTATTCAGAATTTCCCAAATATTTTTTTCTAAATAACGAAATTTATAAATTTTGAAAAGAAATTAAACACTGGCCCCCTACCACATGGCATGTTCTGCTGACCAGAGGGTACTGAGTTGAATTGAATCGAAAGTGCAACGCCCAATACGTGTAGTTGGCTTCGATTATTTCACAACTGAATAATTCGTTTTATTCACTTTTGAAAGCCCCAAGCAACACTTTGGGAAACAATTTTAATCAATGGCTAGTTCAGAATTGTCCAAAATTCACTTTTGTTTGTAGATAAATAGCGGAATTTATAAATTTGAAAAGCAAGTTAAACACTGCCAGCCCAACTTTGATGACCATTTAGATCTGAGTTTAATTGAATATTTGGATATACTACTTTACATGCCCAGCTTTAAATTTGCAAAAAATATATTTCAACCCTATTTGTCTTGTAGACAAGAATGACACTTGTACTAGCTGTTGGAATTTATCCTTTTTTGTTTCCTTGTTTTTGTGTTTTTATCCTAAACTAACCTAAACGTCTAACCACCCTCAATGCAGGCAATCACATGCCAGTCCACAAGCCGTTAGGAGAAGCCCACTCTTTATTTTGTCTAGGGCTGAAGGGGCAGCAGCAGGGCAAATACCGAAGTATAGCCTTTTATTTATTTATTTCGAAAGCCCCAAGTAACACTTTGGGAAACTCAATCCCAGGCAATGATTTGTGCAGACAATCCATGTACGTTCGATTTTTTGAGAATTTCCATCGCGGGTGTTTGTCGAAGGCTTGCGAAAGCAGTTTGGCTGGAACGTAAACCCAGAGGACGAAAAACTGGAGTGGAATTTGCGAAATTTCTCAGCTTCTCTTTTTCTCCCTCTCTCAGATTCGAACAACTTTGGAGGCTGGCCAATGTCGGATCGCTATCGGCCTGAAAGAGGGAAGCGAAAGCCGTTGTTGGTTCGGTTCTAACGCTTTTATTTGCATCCCCCTTAGGTGCATGGATGATGGCTCGGATTCTTCCCAAGCCCTTCACGGATCTCCCCCCTGTGGGGGTGGAATCCCAGGGAATGATCCCTTCCTTATTGCCCTTGTCAGCACCATCCATCTCCAGAGCCATTATCGCCTCGGAATATCTATCAATTCGTAGAGGCAAGTCGTTGAGCGAAGAGAAGCATGGCAGAAATTCACGAAAATCATTACTAAACGTTTTCTGACGATTATTTCGTTCGATATTTTGAGGAATTTTTGAATTTCTCGTTAATTTTTCCCCCTCAAAAAGGTATGGATGGAAAGCGGCATCGAAGCCGATATTCGGATATTAATCAGGGTTCCCCCAAACCTGAAAATCCTGGAATTGTCATTGTAATTGTCAGGAAAATTGAAAGGGGCTGGAAAGGGCAGGGAAAATGAACCTACTTCGAACAAGTCAGGGAAAATGGGTCTACTTGGAAAATTTCGTTTATTTGTTCAGAAATTCTGGTTAGTTTTTGACAACAATAGTCATATTTGTTTAGTAATCACTACTGAAGAAATCAAACACAAACATAGAAAAATAACTAGCTGTTTTCATCATGATCTTACTTATTTTTAATACTAACGTTTTTGTTATTTATAAAAATTATGGAATTATCTTAATGTTATTTTCTTTCGATATTTTTTCAAATTATTTAAATTTTAAAGTTATCTCTGGAAAAGTGATCCAGAGATGACGTTTGTTATGCTACTTGCACTTTGGTGGTCTGGGTAATTTTTTTAAAACCTAGAAAGCCAGAGGCTTGAAAATTTCATCTTTGGAGAAACCATGACCTGGAGAATATCAGCCCTTTAAGGTTGGATGAAATGCATAATTTTTCGAAAATTCCGCATATCTCAATATCCTATCACCGAGAACATTTACTAGATGGTGGAGGGACGAAATCAACATATTGTGATATTCAATTCAACTCAGTTGGAGTCAGTAAATGAATACCATGTGGTAGGCGGTTAATTATTTAGGATGCACTATGGTATAAGCCCTGCTCCAATGTGCTTAAGATATTTCAACCTACTTGTCTTGAAGACAAAAATGACACTTAACTTGGCTTTCAGAATTGATTGGTTTTGATTTGATTTTTTAGTTTTTTTTAATTTTTTAGTTTTTGGGCCCAGCATAACCTGACCTACCGTGACCTAACCTAACCTAAAATGAATGCTCATCACGTCGATGTTCTATTCGTATGGTTCTAAGGGTTAATATCGAGATTTTACTTTCTTCTCAAACAATACTGATCGCAAGCTATCTAGAAATACCTGTAAAATTACACTATCTGGTGAAAAGACTATGTGAGCTTCTCTCGGAGGTTACTGTCAGTCAGATTAGATAGCTCTTTGCAAACAGGGGAAATCATTACATTCATGCGTGCTTGTTGTTGAAGTTATCAGCAAACTCCAAACCAACATAAACTAACATAACGATGTGGTTCTGATTTAGCTACCCCTTACAGCCAAGAAATCACTGCCCACATTGGAAAATACATTTTAAAATGTCTGTAGATTGAGAGAAATTTAGTTTCAAACTGTTGCGTATTGTAGTGAATTATGTGTTGGGAAATGCATTATGTAATGCACACTGTAATGTAAGCTTAGTTCATGTGCATTGAGGAATATGTTGTGTAATGCATAGTGTAATGTATTCTGTTAACATTGAAGAATGTATTTTACAACTTATATCCAATGCATTAAATGTCAAAAGCGCCGCAATATTTCATAATTTCAAAGTTTTAAAAAAACATCTAAAATATTCAATAAATAAATTAGAACTGGCAATGACAAAGTTTAAAATTACAAAAGTACATCAATTTCACCCAATTCAATGCAGGAACACATAACTTTTGTAAGCATGTAGTTTCAAATACATCGTGAAATATACATGTATAAGTCGGTATATTTTACAATGCATTAGTGAAATGCATTTTTGTTTACATTACCAAATTTATTTCGTTTTGAAATAAAAACGACTAATGCATTTGCAATATATATTGCAATTCTTAATGCATCATTTGGAGTGCATAATCTTTCCATATGGGTGCCAGCCTGCAAGCCATTAAGCGAAGCCTACCTTCGAATAACGGCTATTCTTTTTTTGATTTTAACCTAAACGAGCACAACGACGTGATTCTGATTTAGCTGCCCCTGACAGCCAGGCAATCACTGCTAGTCTGCGAGCCGTTAGGAGAAGCCCACCTTCCAATAACGCCTATGCTGGAGCAGGGGCTATACCGAAGTCCACCTGCACGCTCGCGTGGGGTGGGGGATTTTGGCGATCGATTCGTCGTCTGGCAGCGCGTCATTCGCTCAGAAGGCGAATTCATCCCCGGGGTGCTTTCCCTTATCGACGGGCAAAAGTTTCATTCCGTCGTAGACCACCAAATGACTCCTTTAATTTCCTTCGTCACGTAGAGGGAAACGCATATTAAGGCGGATTTAATTTCACGCAGCAAAATTTTTAATCGAGTTTTTTGTCGTTTTCGGTTTTGATAGCCTGCGTGTCAGAAATGCCGTGAGACGTGCGCCTGGATTCCATCCATCGTCTGGCAGCCAACGTGCACCGAAGTTTCCTGGCTGCACAGAAGACTTCAAGACTCAAGCAAAAGCATGGGGAACCAGCTATTGGAGCTTTTTTTCGCCATGGCATGGACTGCAACAGTGCTTTGTGGGCAGCAGGCCACCAACCCTGTCAAAGGTAAGACATGTCAATTGGGTCTTAATTTTAGTATTTTTATCATTTGACAGCCTATTGCCTAATGTGATTGTTGAGTATTGGGCACTGAATTGGAAGGTGGGAGGGTGGTAGGACGAAAGGGGACGTTTAAGTACATGTATTATGTTAGCTGATTTTCGTGGTTTGCTGATGACATGCTCATTACCAAAAAAATTTGGAATTGAGAGATTTTTTAAAAAAAAATCACATGTATTTCAAATGGTGCATATTATCTTGTACTTCCATTGCAAATGTGTACATGTAGGAATTGAAGGTTTGCTATCTATGAAAACGATATTGAACCATTACCAAAAATGATGGATTTGTCAGTTTACTGTCAATATTTACATACTGAAACTAAGTTATCCAAAAATCTGGATAAACGTCAGCAATCATAATAGAGCGGCAGTCCATGCATCAGTACTGCATCCATTTTACTTTTAGGATGTCGATGGTGACAGTAGGTTATCCAAAAATTCGGATTATCGTTAGTAATCAGAATGGAGTAGCAATTAATTAATCAGTAGGTTGCTGCATCTATTGCACTGAGTATTAGCGAAAGGTCCACGACAGACTACAGTACTAAAGGCACATATTTTAAGAAAAAAAAACCGGTTTGGCGAATTTATATTTTATTGTATTTTTATTTTAATTTTTTTTTGCAAAACTATAACAAATGTTGGATTTTACTAAGATGTTTTATTATGCAAACTTCGCCTCTCCTCTCGTTCTTAATTACATTTTTAAAACATTTTAAAACTCCACACATGTACACGTTGAAAATACAGAAAAATACGTTTTTCTGCGTCCATTTATGCGCGTGTGGTCTTTCGAAGTTTGTGCCTAAAACTTTGAAATTTTGGTCAATTGATTTTTTCCCTAGATTTTACTACCGCTATTCTGAAAGAGTAAAGGGATTGTGAAGCAGTAGAAGCTTGCTATTCATGGATGCAACCTGTTCGTTAGTTAGGCCTATTCCAGTAGAAATTTCTCAGTAAAAACGATGTGGAATGGTTTTTTTTTTGCAAAAATGTAGTGGATGCCTTCAAATATGGCAAGTTTGCGTAAAGAGCTAATTGAGAAATTATGCTTGCTCGGCTCATTTTATATCGTCACACGCGATGGCGCTGGTGGCACGTGATGGCCCTCAACGCCATCTGTGGCCAGCTTTAGCACTACTTTCGATCGTAGCGCCATGGCCCATTCTGATTTACTATTTGATCGTCGAGCCATGGCCTGATTTAAGAATAGCTATCTCTAGGAAAAATCGAAAAGATCCACCCATTATTTATTTGCCATTTGTATTTGAAACGTTTTAGCTGAACGGTTTCCCCGAATGGGCCAATAAATTGCTCTTATCGCTCGGCAACATGTTGAGCTAGTTGCCATGTTTTCTTTCTTTTTCCCCCTCAAATATTGACTAAATTGGTTCTGGGAACGTGTTCCTCGCTAATGTAGTCATCGAGCCAAATGCCGATACGACATTAGCCTCAAATTTGTTCAATTTTTTTTTTCTTCTTTGGCTTCCCAAATCTTTTCGCCAGTTTCGCGGCGTATTGATCATGCAAAAGCTCCTTTTAAATTTCCGATTGCGTTTGGACACAAAGGCAGAGCCGCTATCGGAAGAGGCAATTTCAATGGCCAACAGTCATTCGCTCGTCAAATGAGCCTGAAAGAAATTTTCCTTTGGGGAAGAGACTTTTTTTCCAACTCGTCGTAAAAACTGCATCTTCTATTCATCTGCCGCATTGAATTTTCGACTCGTACGCTACACGCTCTGATACCGACGACTCTCGAGAATTGCTTAAAGTTTACGTCCAAAAATGCAGCCTTGCTTCTGCTTCACAACGGAAATTAAAATTTCAGTTGTGTGCGTTGTATGAGGTTAGCCACGTTACCCACAACACAAATAGTCTCCTGTAGCGAGGTTTTTTTGGGTGTATACCTGTGTATAGTCAGGAAGTCTGCTGACTGTAGGGTAAAAAATTGAATTGAATTGAATTGAAGTTCAACAGAAATCAAGGATTTCCTGACTTATTTTGAAGTCCCACTTTAGTCATTGAAATCCGTAAAGTCAGGCTGAAGTCCTTAGTCTTACCGTAGGCATTGGCGTCTGTGAAGTCAGGCTGAAGTCAAACTGTGGTCATTGAAGTCTGTAAAATCCCAAGGTATCCATTGAAGTCTGTAAAGTCAGACTGAAGTCTAACTGTAGTCATAGATCGACGTCTGTGAAGTCAGGCTGATGTCATACTGTGGTCATTGAAGTCGATGAAGTCCCACGGTATCCATTGAGATCTATAAAGCCAGACTTGAAGTCTTTACAGTCCCACTGTAGTCATTGAAGTCTGTGAAGTCATGGTTAGGTCCCACGGATCCATTGAAGTATGTACAGTTAGACTGAAGTCATTGAAGTGCCACTGCAGTTAGTGAAGTCCCACTGCAATCATTAAAGTCTGAAGTCAGATTGAAGTCTCACTGCAGTCATTAAAATCTGTGAAGTCAGACTGAAGTCCCGCTGCAGTCATTAAAGTTGAAGTCAGACTGAAGTCATTGAAGTCTTACTGCAGTCAATGAAGTTCCACAGCAGTCAGTGAAGTACCGCTGCAGTCAATGGTCTGTGAAGTCAGGCTGGATGCTGCAGTCATTAAAGTTGGTGAAGTCAGATTGAAGTCATTGAACTCTCACTGCAGTCAATGATCTGTAAAGTCAGGCTGGATGCTGCTGTCACTTAACGAGGATGGACCTGGACTTGCAGAGACTTCGCGATCGAACTTCACCCAAGACTTCCATGACTTCAGTGAGACTTCAGCCAACAAGTATACAAAATGTTAACCACTCGAGCGTAGCACTCATAGTGGGCGCTGCTTAACTCTAATTTCAGGGCAAATCCAGCACCAGTGCAGGGCCCCCGACGTGTTGGTCCGCTCTGATGACGGGCTGAACATCACCAGCAACGCCATCGATTTCCACGGGGTTCTCGAGGTGCAGTTTTTGGGCATTTTCCCCCCGTTTCACCACCGCAGGGTCTGCAAGATCAAGTGCGTCAATGGCCGCTGGGTGGGCCCGCTGTGCAGCATCGAGGAAGGTTAGCCAAAACCTTTTTGTCTTAAAATTAGCGAGAAATTAAAAATGTTGCTCTCTCCACCCTGAAAATCTTACTGCTGGTTTCCCATGCACACTTCGGTGTGAGCAGGGATTGCCGTCATTCAGGGGCAGTTTATATCCTTGTGTATAAAAATGAAAAAATGTGAAAAATTGGATAAAATGACAATTTATGTCCAGCTTTATTCCAGCTTAAAACTGAGGAACTCCCCTCCATCCAGGTCCTTAATTTCATAAAAAAACTTACGTTGCGTATAACGCTGCTTTTTTTTAAATTGCCTGCAGCGCTCTTTTGAAGAGTAATATTTATCAGAATCTTAAAAATAATGCATTATGTCTTAAAAATCATTTCCATGAAAATACGCTTGGTTGAATTTTTGGTTGAATTAAAAAAAAAATCGCCTACGGCGTTCTCTTAAACATTGATATTAAATTTTACACCATACAATTTCTTTTACAAAAGCAAGCTGAAATCCACTATTTGTGGTCTAGTTTTGTAAAAAAAAAATTATCTATAGCGTTCTCAATATTGTGGATGAGTCGCGTCTTGTGGTTTGAGATGCACTGTTATAGCTCTTGAAATAGCTATTTTTTCAAAATATTGGGTAAAATTTGAAAAAAATCAGATATTTTCATGTGAAAATGTGAAAAAAATCAGATATTTTCCTGTGAAAAATTTGAAAAAAACCAGATATTTTCATGTGAAAAATGTGAAAAAAATCTTTTATTTTCATGTGAAAGATGTGAAAAAAATCAGATATTTTCATGTGAAAAATGTGAAAAAAAATCAGATATTTTCATGTGAAAAATGTGAAAAAAATCAGATATTTTCAGGTGCAAAATGTGACAAAATCAGATATTTTCATGTGAAAAATTGTATACCAACTGGCCACATGCCTGCTACTTGCTTTCAATTTAATTGAATTTCTGATAGCTTGAGCAGTAGTTGATTGCATGCAAAAGATATGATCAATGAAATTGGCCATAAAGCTCTGAATTCCATGAGTGGATTGGAATGACTCGTTTTTGTCCCCTTAGACGGAGGCCGCTTTCAGCCGATGCTGAAGAGCTGCGTCTTGGAGCAACTTCCACCCAACGTTCAGCTGACCTATGAGGACAAGGGCTTCTGGCCCGAACCCGGACTCATGTTCGCCCATGGTACCTCCCTGCATGCCCGTTGCCAGACCTTGGGCCTGTACAAGTTCGTGGGCAATTCGACCATCCGGTGCCGCAATGGGCACTGGGAGAAGCGGCTGCCCTCCTGCCTCACCACCACCTATCTCAACAATTTCACTGGTAAGCTCAAAATGTCCTTTAGCCTCTTTTGACGTCATTTCAGCGAGTTTCCTTCTTTTTGGCAGAGACGGCGCCACCGTCCATCCTGTACCGAGTGGCTTCTGGCAGCGCAGCACCCAGCGACACCGGCGACCTCATCGTCTATCCCGGAAGCATTTTGCACATGGACTGCGCATATCTGCGCAAGGACGGAAACCCCCAGTGGCTGTGGACCTCCAGTCACAGGTGACTCCAGTGAACTGGGCAGAGGACATTTAGAAATTTGTCGAAAAATTTGTTAGGGGTCCCAGTACAGTTTATCGCCAGACAATTTATCCCGGAACTATTTATTGCGGGGAAAGTTTATCGGATCAATGCTATTCGACAAACTTTAGTTCGAACTTGAATGCGGGTTTGTTGAACTTGAGTTCGAACTGGTGTTCGAAGTCGGTCTCACTCTAATTAGATCTCAAGTTCGAACATGTCTTACTCAAGTTTGACCTTGAGATTGATCTCCAGTTCGAAATTGTCATACTCAAGTTTGAACTTGAGATATAATTCCAGTTCGAACTTGTCATAACTTGAGATCAAACTCAAGTACGAACTTGCCATACTCATGTTCGAACTTGAAGTCAAACTCAAGTTCGAACTTGAGATCGAACTAAAGTTTGAAATTGCCACCATCATTTTCGAACTTTCGACACTCAATTAAGATCAAACTCAAGTACGAACTTGCCATCGAACTAAAGTTCGAAATTGCCACATTCAATTTTGAACTTGCCACACTCAATTTCGAACTTGCCACACTCAATTTCGAATTTGCCACACTCAATTTCGAACTTGCCACACTCAATTTCGAATGTATCACACTCAAGTTCGAACTTGCCATATTTAAGTTCGTCGAACTGGTGTTCGAATTCGATCTCAACTCGAGTTCGAATACCACTTTCAACTTGGCAAACTCGAGTTCGAACTTGAGCTCACCCAACAGTTCGAACACCACTTCCAACTTGTCAAACTCTTCAAAATGGTCCCAAACGTCATCAGTCTCATCCAAACTTAAGCTTTTCATTTTTCTTTGAAACCTAAAATCTACTTTGACTGGTCCACTTTGTTTTCTCTCATGGATTCTGTCAGGCAGTATCCGGCAGGTTGGGCCGTGACCCGCACGGAGCGGGACTGGAAGTACCGGCTATCCATCTATTACGCCAGACCCCACGACACTGGGACCTACTCTTGCATCGCACCTCAGGGCCTCACGAACAGCATTTCGGTCATCATCAGAGGTGAGCATTTTTCTCGGTTTCGGATATTTTTCCAATTTTTATTTTCGATTTAATGATGACTGTAGCGTATTTTCACTTTTCATTTGTCAGTGGTGGAATGCCCGCAGATCAGGATCAACGTTTCGACCACCAGAGTGACCACCCAGGGCTACCGGCTCAACGACAAGGCCAAGTTCGTGTGCCATGAAGGACACCTAATGGTGGGGGATGCGGAAACGGACTGCATGTGGACCGGCAAATGGTCAAGCGACCCACCGACGTGCGAGGGTAAAAAATCCGAATGTCCAACTTTCATCCGGTCACTTTCGAGGGTTGTTCGACATTTTCACATTTTCAGTTCTGTACTGTGCTGACTTGAAACCGAGTGACTCCAAGCTTCAAATCATCTCCAAAGAAAACACCCACAAGGGCAAAGCCGTGTTTCGATGTCCGAGGGGTCACCGGATCGACGGGCCTTCAGAAATCATCTGCCTGAACGGAACCTGGTCTGACACGGTGCCCACATGCGAAGGTAAGACACGAACACATCATTTTTACATGGGGAAAGCGTTTTTGGGTATACTATAGTATAGTCCCTGCTCCAAATTGCCCAGCGGATTTGGGTAAATTAACCAAAATTGGGTGTTTTTTATTCTTTTGTTAACGACACACTTCCGAATACTTTGACTTTCTGATAAGCGATTTTGGATGAAACAGACTTTCTGATAAGTAGATTTGGGTAAATTGGACCATTCTGATAAGCGGGTCTGGGAAAGAAGGGCTTTCTGATAAGTGGATTTTGGAAAAGGCATTTTCTGATAAATACGTTTGGTTGAGGCTTTCCAGTATACTGTTTTTGGAAACAGACTTTCTGATAAGCGGTTTTGGGAAATAGGGGCTTTCTGATAAGCCGTTTTGGGAAATAGGGGCTTTCTGATAAACCTTTTTGGAAAATAGGGGCTTTCTGATAAGCGGCTTTTGGGAAAAACAGCATTTCTGTCCATTCTGATAAGTGGGTTTGGGAAAGAATGGACTTTCTAATAAACGATTTGGGGTAAAAAGGCCCTTCTGATAAGTGGTTTAGGGAAAAATGGACTTAAGCGATTTTAGAAAAATTGACTCTCTGATATCCGGCTTTGGGTAAAAGTTTTTCAGTTAATTGGATTTGGTAAAAAGGACTTTCAGATAAGTGCATTTGGGACAAACTACATTGTGATAAACTTAATTTGGTAAAAAGGACTTTCAGATAAGTGCATTTGGGACAAACTACATTGTGATAAATTTAATTTGAAAAAAAGACTTACTGATAAGCGGTTTTGTTTAAAAAAACGACTTTCTGATAACCGATTTTGGGTAAAAAGGTTTTTCTGTTAATTGAATTTGGTAAAAAAACGTTTTGATAAGCAGATTTGAGAAAAATACTTTCTGATGAAAGGTTTTTGGTGAAAATGACTTCCAGATAAGTAATGGGAAACAATTACTTTGGGATAAATTTAATTTGGATAAAAGATTTTCTGATAAGCTGTTTTGGTTAAAAATATGACTTTCTGATAAAAGGGGCTTTCTGATAAGCAGTTTTGGGTAGTGAAGGAACAAATTTGGAATGCACTGATCCAACTTAATCTAACGTACCCTAAATTGACCTAACAATGTCATGTCTGCTTTAGCTGCCCCTAACCGCCAGGCAATCACTGCCAGCCCACGAGCCGTTAGGAGAAGCCCACTTTCTTAAAAGTCCCTTCTCCAAATGCGGGCAAAATACATACAAATATACTTTACTAAACTAGTTTTACTGTACTATACTAAACAAAGGTAACCTTTCTTTTACCGAATTTTAGCCGTCGTCTGCGAACCTCCACCCGTGCCGGCCAATGGCCGAATGCTAGGGGCCGAAAAGCATTTGGTCGGTGATAAGATCAGGTACGAATGCGACGAAGGACACATTCTGATGGGGGAATCCTACGTGTTCTGTGTGGGTCAAGGCGTTTGGGACAACTCTTTTCCATCCTGTAAGCATTCCTTAGAAACCTTGAAAATTGTCAATATTCATTGAGTATTTCAAATGTCATTCAACTTTCTCTTACAAAAAATAGGTAAGGCAGCTTGCGATCGTTTGGGGAAAGTGGTCAATGGTCAGCTGAGCCCTATCAAGGAAAACTACGACGTGGGCGAGACTGTGACCATCAAGTGCGAAAGCGAATACATCATCCATGGGCCCCAGAAACTGCAGTGCATAGCAGCAGGGAAGTGGTCAAACTCCTTGCCGGACTGCAAACCTTTCGTCATTGATTAGCTGACCAAGCGTTAGCTGCTTTAAATCATCCTGGAATTCGGAAAGGTCACGAAAGGTCACTGGAGATAATGTCAAAAGACAGAAAGTACGCCGGTCAACCAGCTATGTCCAGCCAGTTGGACCAACGCTAATCCAGTAAGTTCTGCCATTTTCATTACAGTTAAACATGTTCAGATTGTGTAAGGAGTAAGGATAGATCGATAAGTCACCATTTTCGTCAGTTTTGTAAGCATTCGCAAACCCATTACCCCCTTGACCACTGACCATCACCCACTGCGCATCGTTGCCACACTTCAGTAAAATTTCGAACATTACTTGACGAAGGTCGAAAAATGTGCTCAAATGTCATTTCGTTATTTTTTATTGAAATTATCATCTTATGGGGGTCTCCAATATATGTAAAATTGTTCTGAAATGTGCTCGGAAAAAAATATATCCAATGCAGAAACCACATTAGTGAAATCAGCATGAGATGAAAGTCTTTATTGAAGTTATCAAGTGGGTCTAAAACCATAAGTAAAACTGCTCTGAAATGTGTTTGTACAATGTTCAAAAATATTCTCGATGCAGAAACCACAGTAGTCGAAATAGAAAAAGCAAGAAAAAAGGAATAAAACGAAATTGCGAGACAAAAATTTTTTCCTTAAATGATGTCGTAAAAAATATATTCGAGGCAAAATCACATTTTGCAAAATGTAACTTTTGGCCGTTATCATAATTTATCCTTAGCGGGTGAGTAAACTGATTAAACGAGAAAAAGCGATCCAAGTTTCTTTGAATATATTTTTCCAATTAAAAATATTTGAGAGATCGATACCGTTTTTTATTTTTTCAACGTTTTTCGGTCGGAATTAGAAAATTACAGGGTGCGCCCAAGGCAGTTGCAATAAATACAAAAAAGAAAAACATTTCAGTTAGACGTTAAAAAGCAAGTTTTACAGAAAACTTATTAAATTATAATAAAAGCTTTATAGTATAAATGCCCTACTATGTCAAGTACGAATTAAGAAAAAGTAAACATTTCTTTGACTACATTTTTCCCATTAAAAATACTTGAGAGATCGATACTGTTTTTTTTTCAACGTTTTTCGATTGGAATTATAAAACTACAGGGTGCTGCCAAGGCCATTGCAATAAATAATAAAGGAAAAATAGTTGCATTAAAAAATAGGGATATTTGAAGAAAACTTATTATATTTAATAAAAGCTATTGTCAAGTGCAAATTGGCAACGCTGAAATATTGTGCCATCAAAATTTTGTTGGGGGATCAATGCATGTTTTTTTAACCGTTTTTCGATGGCGATGTTCTTTCACAAATTCCATTTCCGTTTTATCCGGAATGATGGTGTCTTGTCCCAGTCTGCTTCGATACGAAGTTGCCAAGAATATCATTTCGGTTCCCTTTGTCATCAATTCAAACATGGTTGATACGAGAAAAAAAAGAAGAAAAACCGATTTGCTATCAGTGCAAAGTATGAAAAATTGATCCAGCTCTCCCCCTAGCCCTTATCTATATTCAATAACCGAATGCGGCATTTTGGTCTTTATCAAGCCCTGGGTCCGGTCCACGGTCACCCCACGATCGTTTAGCGAGCGCAGGGATGAATTGCACGGCTGTAAATTATCGTTAACGGGCCGTTATCTCGCGTACCGGCTCCCCGGGTGCCAGTCGTAACTTCTTGTTTTCGTGGCTCGAAATACGGATGAATGGAACGAACGTAATAACCTTTTCGTATAAAACTCAATCTAATTTCGAATGATGGACGAATTCGTGAGACACCTTACCCGACCCCCACTATTTCTATTTCGTTTTGCAAATTTAAGAACGCGGGTGATGCCAGAGGGCGCCACCGCTCATCAAAAATTTCGCGAAAATCTCCATCCCAGATAAGACAGTCAGATGCTGAAATGGCACTTAATCAATAATTTTTAAAGCAACATTATCCTCATGTTTTCTGCATGATATAGTATTTAGGATCGCATCAAGTAGAAAATAATTCCCCAAAATGTCATCGCTTTTTGCAATTTTCAGACCCCTAAATGATGATATAATCGTTGACCAAAAAAATTCGAAATTGAGCCAAATTTTTCAGAAAATTACATGTAGTACACAAATGATGAATTTATGCTAATTTTAGCCCATAAGTCTCAATAAAGCTTATAATATAAAAACAATGCTGTAAGAATTTTGTTTAAAACTAATCACAAATGATGGATTTTAAGAAAATTTTTATAAAACATCGGCGATGATGTCATTGTTTGTCGTCATTTTGACTAAATTTTTCGAAATTAGTCCAAAAATGATGAATGGTTACATTTTTAGGAAGTAATTTTTGCTGAAGGGGACGTTTAAATGTTGTCATCACCCGTGTCATTATTTCCAGACTCCTCCAAATGATGACATAATAAATTAGTTAAAAAATGATGGTTACATTTTTAAAAAAGCAACTTTTGCTAAAGGGGGCATTCAAATATTGTCATCACTTTTTAGGTTATTTTCAGTCCCCCTCCCCAATGCCATCATTTCCAGATCCCCTTATGATGACATAATCATTGACCAAAAAATTTCAAAATTGCGCACATTTTTCAGAAAATCAGTTCTAAAGCGACAGTTTTAATAAGCCGTTTTTACTACAGGGAGCGTTCACGTATTTTTTTTGTTATCACTATTTCGCGATTTACCCCCCTTTTCCCCATGTCAACATTTCCAAATCCTCCAAAATGTTTCGAACATGAGTTAACTTTTTCTGTAAACTAGTCCAAAAACGATCAATTTTACCTCATACAGTAAGTCATAATAAAGCGAATTATATGAGGCGGCATTTTTTGCAAAACATCTCAAATGATGGCTTTTAAGCCAATTTTTGTAAAAACATAAATGATGACGTCATCATTTGGCAATTTCTTTTTAATAAAAGCATTCATTTGAATTTGAAATTTTCAATTGCAAAATCCCCATTCCTTTAACTTTATTATGATAGTGTAACTTCCCAACTTATAACATGTGTGATACATTTCTCTCAGAATCATGATTTGAAGTCTCATCGTAAGATAAATGAATCGAACCTTTCACTTTTGTGTAGGCATACGATGCAATTAAGTGGATTTCATGGTGTTTGTTAATTGTTGTTTTCCTATTAAAACTCTTCCTATTATTTGGCGATCTTACTGTGTTTTTGATGCACAACAATGCATTATTTGACTGAACGTTTTACGTTCATAACAAGCGTACAGATAATTCAAAGAACGCGATTATTATGATTTTTGGTATAATAATTGCAATGACATTGAAATATTTTCGACAGAACTTTAGAATTTCCGAATTCGAAATTGTGACGTCATCGCCAGTGGGACCAATCACAAACCATCTTAGATAATAGAACAAGCATTAGGCCACACCCACAGGCGCCATTTTGAAAACTGAAGCCGCAAGTATGTGCAGGTGTTTAGACTTAGTTTCTTCGTTGTTTTTCTGTTTCTGGAGTGAATTATCGCTTGGTAGTTGCGTTTTATTTCTTCATATTAATGGAATTAATCCGAATTTGACAAGTTCGTGTTCTGCCCTTTTCGAGTGAGCTTCGAACTTCATAGTGAAGTCAACGTGGAGACGGTAAGTCGTTGCCAAAAAGTTTCAATATAAAAACTGAAATAACATACACAAAATTAATTGTTTAGACTGATTTATTCGAACCTATTGCATCGTAAAGCAAGTAGTATCGTTATAATCGCACGCTATAGATCCATTTAAAAATATTTACAACAACAATCTTTTGCAACTGCATAAAATCCCCAAAACATGCAATATTCAAAGCGTTTGAAGGTACTGAATATTGGATTAAGCCTAGGTATAAAACTATTTAGTAATTTCAGAGCAACTTTCAATACACGTTTTTTTCCAGCACATTGTGTCATGCTTGACCTTGCCCTACGTTTGTACAAAAGATACACATCGGATCAGAAAAAAAGCAATTAACATTCTACACTGTAACCTTGTTTTCAATTTTGTAAAAATCTGTTAATATTATGCTACACACTGAGACAAATATGGAAGCTTGATAAGTAAATGAGCACATTGTAAATCACTCTCTGATCAGGAGTGGGTTTTTCAAACCCCATTAAACGTTTATTAGGTTTATCAAAATTATTTCCAGCCATCTTATTAGCTACGTTATTTTAATATCCACTAAATACAACCCCTCTGTTCTCTTCCGCTATTAAATAGGAATTGAAAGAATAAAATAGTTTGTCCCTTCAGTATATTTTACCAATTTGCTAGCGATGTTATTATGAAATTGTGTAAACTGCATATAAAATGCATATTGTTCACCACCCTACTTGTAAACTTTTAACGCTAGTTTTCAAAAACATTCTTTAGTTATGCACGCAGTAAATAGATGTGATTATTTAACTGGTAAATACGGTTTCTATAACGCAATTCCCCAAAATTCAAGAGAATGTTCACTTCAAAGTCGAAACCTATTATAACAAAGAGCTTATAACGATATTTTAGAGCAAACTTTTATGGCCATAAATCAACTTCTATAACAAATAATGGCTTCTTCTATTTTATATCCCCAAAGATTTGACAAAATTAAATATCTTATATGAAACATCGCTGGTGTAGTTAACTCCATAGAACTTCTATAAGATAAATTTTGGCATTTTTTCAAAAAATAAAATGCTATGTACAGTACAAAGACGTGTCGCTTTCAGGACTTTGGCATTTGTTATTTAAGGTTTCGACTGTATATGACCTAACAACTTTGACAGCAATCCTTACTCTCCATTAATTTTCGTATAATCACACTGCAAATTTGTATTACAATACACGTAATCAAATATTGCTACTTGCAAATATTGATAAATCGACTCGCTTATACCGTACCGTTTCAATAAGTACCCCATGTGTATAGCGGAAACAGTTCACCAAACCGGGTAATAAAATTCAACCGCATAACAAACGTGGGTAGACTTTGACAGATGCAAACGCAGGCTTACGAATACACCTCTTACAAACAGTAATAGGGAAATTTATATGTACATCTCATAGAATGGATTTTAACTTGGAATCAAGTATTGAATTTGCGATTGAAAACGTGATGCATGTTTTTATTATTCCTGAGGGCATAATTGGAAACAATTTAATAATCATTTTCACACGTGTCCATTCCACAATGGCCCAGTTTATATTTTTGGCACTTATCGCCGTACGGTTAGTTCCTTCATCTTTGCAAAACTGAAGATCTCAAATTCACAGGTAATTTCATACTCAGAAACAGCATTGTTTCCAAATTTAATTTACAAAGCCTAAAACTCTAAAACGCGTGAAATAGATGGGCATGTTAAAACAAAACTAAAAGAAAAGTTCACTAATCTAATGAAATTGGCAATTTGGACAAGTACAACTTGTCACGTCAGTAATTTTACCACGATATGTAGACAGTGAAGCTTAGAATATAGTTTGTGACCTTCACACTGTTGTTTTTGACCTTTGTAAAGTTACAAATTCTACTGGTAAGATATTAACTAGAACACTCCTGCCCCATGAATTTTCCAAAATACAGTACATGTTTTGCGTGAAAAAAAAACTACACAGGAAAGATCAAGTGGTAATTGTGAAAAATCGTCTATTAATCACAGAAACTTTCATTTTGAGCTGTCACTCAAAACTTAATTGAAAGTATAATTAAAGTTGCCTCGCAAGCTCTGGAAGTGCTCGGTTTAGGAATCCCTGGTCAGTACATGCCGGAAGTTTTGGCCTGACTGTTGTGGGGTTTATTGGAAGTTCCACTCGATTTCGATGGAATGTATTTGAGATGGTCACATTTTTTGAGTGATGCCTTTACAAACACGTGTATAAAAACTAAAAAAAAGGAACGCTACGGAATCAATAAGCAAAACACTGACAAAACTAAGCAGTTCGAGAAATGCACGTTGCATTGAACAACGTCAGTGCTTTTTTTGCCACGGGTCATCTGCGTAAAATCAAAAGTAAAAAAGCGTTGTTTTGTTTGATGAAGATGGAGGTATGGGAATGAACACAAGAGAATGGTCTGTCTAGGACTCTAGAAGTGATACACGAAAGTTTTGAACAAGGAGAGCAAATATGTGCATATTGGAAAGTGGAAATCGAACGAAGTGAGATAAGGCATCATCACTTGTCGCGCTTCGATTTGTGAGATCGGGTCGATTTCACGCTCCCGCTTTTAGGTTTGGACGCGCCGCCAACACTTCCACCCGCTTTCGACGAGGATGAATTTAAAGGAGTGTTCAAGTCAACTGGAATGTTGGAGCGCTGTTCCTCGATTCGTCCAGACATGCGGGTGATAAGACGGAAGAAATCTTCATCAGGAACTGTTGGCGCTTTCCTTTGATCCACTGGTAGGGAACTGCGCTGGTCTTCTAACCGTGAACCCTTGAAAAGCAAAGAATGAATGCTAAAAATTCTGCACAAGATCCCCCAAAGCAACAATGATCAATGGTCTGATCAACTGCAGGATCAAGGAAAGCAACATCAGAAGCTTTAATCCGTATTTCAGCGATTGTAAGACGCACCGGAATTTTAGTACCACCAGTAGAGCAAAAGCAGTACTAAAGCACATGATTGTCGATTTTTGCGAAAATGTAGAATTGTGATCATTTCTATATTGACATAATAGAGGATAACTATCCTAAAAAAACAATTGTAATTGACTAATTGGTGTGCGCGTGTGCATATGGCTACCAAAACCGGTTTTGGTAGTCATTTGCAGAGGGGCACACCAATTAGTCAATTTCAATTACAATTCTTGTTTTTTTTTTGGGATTGTCACCCCATAATGTACATTTACTTCAATAATGTCAAATATCAACCTGCAGCTCAATTTTCATGTTCTTCAGTATCGTAGTGCAATCAATTTGACATCATTTTGACGTGCATTACATGAGCAAAGTGAATGAAATACAATAATTGCACTTCGTATCATACAGTGGAAGATACTTGCGAAACTGTAGAATTGTGATCATTTCTACATTGGCATTATGCATATTTACATCAATGATGTCAAATATCAACCTGCAGCTCTAGTTTCATGTTCTTCTGTATCATAGTGCAATCTATTTGGCACCATTTTGAATACATGAGCAAAGTGAACTAAATACAAAAATTGCTCTTCATAGCATACATTGGCAGACACAAAAAAAACTCCTTGGCCTTTCTTGCATGAAAACAAAATGTGTGGTTCAGTGAACAAAGCGGGAGAAAATTTGGAGTCCAAAAAAGTGAAGACAAAGTACGTCTTACGTTCGGTGAAATAGGTAAACTGCATCTAGACAATAAGATAACTACCTGACTCCTCATGAGCATATCAAAGAAACTATCATCTGGAAAACTTGAGCCATCAGATGATAGGTGATGCAGGAGAGGAGGAGCACCAGGAGGATTATTGTTGAGACCAGGAAGACTAGCCCTCTGCTCGTCCAGACGCTTGCTTTGCATGCCCGCTATGAGATCCATCAGTTCTTCTTGAACTCGAATAGAGTTATCATCTAAAAAATGTTCAATTGTCACACTCGGGCAAAAGTCAAGTCTGCACACCTTAAAACTGTTAGCTTTACTTACTGGAAGAAGATGACGGAGACTGGGTGCCATGCCTGCTGCTCCGGCTAGTGGTGCCAGAAGCGCTGCTGATGGAAGTACTGCTGTTGCTAATTGAGCGCTGGTTTTCCTTGTTCTCCAAAATAGTCAACGAACACCGTTGATCGTCCATTCTGTTGCCCTGAAACCGACACAGGAGCTCGAAGAAAAGGTCTTCGTCTATGGCAGTGTCGGAAGTCTGCGCGGGAGAGACAACAAGACAATTGGTAGAAAATCAGCATGAAGAGATTGGTTCATTAAACGGTTTGGAAGTTGTCGTACCAATTCATCGATGCTGTCCATCTTTCGTGGGCCTGGAAGTGAGGTGGACTGTGGAAGGGGTTTTGGAGTGTCTTTTCGTCTTTCTTCGCCGCTGGCTTCAATGCCATTGCTGTGGATTTCGTTGATTTTCTTATTTCTCTCATTCTGCGCATGAGCGAGAGTAAACCACGAATTAGAGATGTGGGCCACAAGGAGTTTGCTTCGAGGTTGGAATCTTCTAGCATACCTTAGAATCTGGAGTTAGCTTCATAAGGTCGAGATTCTCCATACTGATGCGTCTCGATCTGTTCTTCTTGCTCGGAGTTGGTTCTTGGCTGCAGCAAGAGTCGAGATCGGCGTTGGAGCCCAATGGAACCCCCAAAACCTTGCGTAAATCGGCTAGGTTCATTTGCGCCGTCGCTTGTCCTGTTCTGTCGCCGATCTGGAAGGATAGCTCGGATTAGCCAGACAATGTGCAAATGTGACAAGTGGATAATATGACAAAACAGATGTAAAAAATCAGCTATGGTTAGTTTAACCAAAATTTGATAATGCTGGGTGCCTGCTGGATTTGGTTTTGCAAATTCCATGACTTTTCCATGACATGACAAATCTTCAATGCCATATATGTTTTCAGAAAATCGTGATATTTGGACACACCCTGTACCTATGTCCGAACTCGTCATACTATTCAACCCCACTTTCAATTTCAGAAATTACGTGAACATTGACTATTAAACAAATTTTGACTTGAGCGAAATTTGGGTTGTAGTTACACACCAGCACATTAAAAAACCGCCATAGGCAAACTTTTTTGAGAAACTGGGAGACAGATTATGAACTGTAATCCAAATTTTTATTATAAATAATGTGTCTCTGCATTTGTTTGACAACCCCACCACCCAAGTTGATGACATCATACTTGACTTATTCCGATGTGTTTCAACACATTTACGATAGTATTCTGATTGTACAGGTTTTCCCACTCAAATTCATCAATCGATTTTCCTAACATACCCTGACAACTTTTCACTCATTTCCCTTACATTCTATAGATTTTTAAAAATAAAAAATGTAAATTTTTACCTAATTTTTATATAAAAGATGATGACTAATCAATTGACTGAGGCAAACTTATCTCTTTATTCCCTGACACCTTATCATTTCCCTGATATTCCCTGATTTTCCAAAAAGTGGGAATCCTGTTGCATTGTATGATACCATGTATGTTACCCACTAGTAGTATCTACATGTACCTTGCCTGAAGGTTAATTTCAGAGGACAACTTCACATGTTGTACTTCGATGGCATTTGGGGAAAGAACATTGGTAGGTAACAAGTGCGAAAAATCGGTACATCAAATTGCCTTCATTTGACTGCACTAAAATGGCCGGTGAATCTCATCAAAGACCAAAAATTCCATGACTTTTACATGACCGGTAGACACCCTGTAATGGTAATCCGCATTGCAAACTTGCTTAGGGCTGCCAGGTAAATGCGAGAATTGAGCATAAAAGTATGTCCAACTGATCAATGCTCTTCGAGCGAACAACCGGATTAAATCATAGAAATACTACTGAAAGCTATAGCAGCGCAAGTAGCCTGACAACGTTTAAGTCGCAGGCAAGCAGACCACAGCAGATTACTCAATTCTAGTTGCAACCATCCGTAGTTGATTTTGTTCGATTGACTAACTTCTTTCGAGAGTTGCAGATGCTTATTGGCGTAATTCACGGCCTTTTCGTGATTACCGATGGCTGAGTGAGCATTGCCTAGACTCCAGCAAGCGCGAGCTTCCCCAATTTTGTCCATGAGCTCCTGAGCAATGGTTAAATGGCGTAGGTGATACTCGATGGCTGTGGCATAATCTCTAAGTAGGGTGTAGGTGTTGCCCAGGCTATAGCACGCCTGTGCCTCAACTGCTCTGTCTCCGATCTCGCGAGCTAAGCCTAGGGTGTATCTGCAAATTGAAAAATTCAGTTAACTGCAGTTTATTAAAAAAATGGTTTGCTGAGGAGCACTTGACGGTGTGATAACTTACTGATAATGTTCGGCAGCTGTTTCAAATTGCCCTAGAAATATGTGAGCGTTTCCTAGGTTGCTATGCGCCCTCCTCTCTGCCGCTTTATCGCCAAATTCACGTGCGATTTTTAAGCGCTGCCATAGAAAACAAATGGAAATTTAGTTAACGGAAGTGGCTTAAACTGCAATTGCTGCTCGGCTTGCAAAGCTTTTACCTGCTCGTGATACACTATCGCCTGTCGGAAGTTGCCGAGGAGATAATAAGTGTTGCCTAAATTGCCACAGGCTCGTCCTTGTGCCGAACGGTCTTGTAGTTCAACCATTAAATTTAAATTCAACCTAGACAGACAAAACACTGTTAGAAACTGGATGCCGTTGACTAAAGTCGACTAAAGTTGACTAAAGCCTCACTTGTAATATTCTACGGCCTTTTCTAGGCACGCCTTGACTTCTTCGGGAAATTCTCCGGGGTCTTGATGACCCAACCGACCTATGTGTTTGCCCTTGGCATGGTAGATGTTGCCTAGGTTATACAGCGCCCGGCTTTCCCCGATCTAATTTGAAGCGAACGAGAAAAATGTCATTATTTGCGGATGAAAATGTGAAAGGTTCGGGTCACTGACTCTGTACGTTGTAGTTTGAAATATGGCTGTCCCATTCGTTTTGCAAAAGAAATTACCGAATCAATCTTGCATGACAATAAGTTAGTGTTAAAAAACCCTTCAAGAAAATAAACTTCCTTTTGCCAAATGACAAAGCTAAGAAAGACAATTCAAGGATTTTTACGAGCTTGACATCCTCCCGAGTCGAATTTGTTCACTGTCCAACACAATGTGAGAATTCAATACGTGTTTAAGTAGAACATCATTCTTAAAACTAACTCTGATGAAATGTAAAATTAACAAGTATCGGTATAACCAGGAATAGCAATCAATAAAGTTGACTTTGACATTATATTTATTCCAATATTTATTTATTTTAAATTTCTCCAGTTTTAAAATGTGTCCAGATTTGTTCACATTCAAAACTGTTTGAAATCGCGTTTTATCATGTTTTATCATGTTTTGAGTAAAGCATCACTCTTCAAACTAACTTTAACGAAATCTAAAATTAATCGCATAAATGGGAATAGCATTGAAGATGTCATTGACATTAATTAGTCGAACACATCAATTTGTTTCATCAGTTGTAAAATTGGTTGAATTTGCTCACTTTCAAATTTTTTTTTTTGAATTAGTCGAACATTTTATCATGTTGAGCATCATTCTTAAAACTAACTGACGAAATCTAAAATTAATTAATCGCATAAATCGGAATAGCGTTAAAGTAGACATTAGGGGGCGTCAATCCTAAACAAATAATTGCAATTCAAATTGACTAATTGGTGTGCGCATGTGCATATGGTTACCAAAATCCGCAAAACCATTTTTGGTAGTCATTTGCAGATGCGCACACCAATTAGTCAATTTCAATTACAATAATTTTTTTAGGACTGACACCCCCTATTGACATTATTTAGACGAACTCTTATAAATTTGTTTCATCAGTTTTAAAATTTGTCGAATTTGTTCACTGTCAATTTTTTTTGGAATTAGTCGAACATTTTATCATCTTGAGCATCGTTCATAAAACTAATTCTGACGAAATCGAAACTTAATATATACTGACAAACCGGGAATAGCAACGAAGCAGATGTTGGCATTAGTTAATCCAACACTTGTTAATTTTAGATTTGATCAATTAGTTTTACAAACGATGCACTGTGGTAAAACGTTCCCAATTAATAAGTATTGGAATAAACATCATGGCAACTTAACTGCTTCTGGCCATGCCAAAAGGATGCTAAATCATTCCACTGTGTTACTTTTCAGTCATTTAGGGATCTCATTTTCAAACCACGCATTTTCTTCATCAGTTGACACAACAAGGAATTCACAAAGCATGATTACCTTATCGCCCAGTTCGCTAGAGATGTCCAAATGTCTTCGGCAGCAAATGATGGCCTCGTCGTATTTCCCCAGCACCTTGAGCGTGTTGCCCAAATTCCCACTGGCTTTCGCTTCACCCAGGCGATCGTTCATTGATCTGTGAAAACGGTAAAACGTGCGCTAATTATCAGCTGTTTCTCCCTCTTCCTAGTTGGTCCCTGACCACACACGCTGGAAGCAAACAACCCGATAAGCGTTAATTAATTGGCCGAGGCGTTGCGTCGTCATCGAGTGCGCCGCGCCAGATCCTCGGATCGTTCAGAGTTAATAGAATAACAAATACTCGGCTATAAAATATGAATTGCTTTTCACAACGCATCCCTCACCCCCTGGGATTGCGGCACTGCCGCAGTTCCACTTACATATGCCTGGCTGCTGCCAAGGCTCGATCCCGATCATCGCCGAAGGGTTGGATCCACTGTCGTTGCGGCCAAATTAACACCGGGGCTAAGTAGAGTTATTTGGAGGAGCCGCAAAACGAAGTAGTCCCTGCAGCAGCAAGAGACAGTGCCTTTTCACCAGGATGCGACGTTGCGCACTCCGGCACTGCGTGTCGCTGCAGATATTGATTAGTTGGTCGGGGTTGCCATGGCTCGGCGTAGGCGCCCCAGTGATGCTCGCGACGAGCAGCGTCAGAGGGCACGAGGTTGGGCCTCGAAAATGCTATTCGGAAGCAAATTGATGCCGTTAGCGCATCAACAGCTCTGCTTGCAGATTTGGGAAATGCGTCAATCGCAGGATTCTGCAGCGGGTTCATGGGGCCCAATGTACAGCGGCGCCACCTGGGATGCGGCAATCACATGTAAATCCTACCTGGGTCCGAGTTGATGCGAATTATTATCACTTTGTAGCTTGTTCTTCCCCATTTAGACCTGGTTGCACCATTGCAGGTTATATGAAAGCTTCGATAACCTACATGTATAACCGCAAGTTAACCCGTGGGTTAGTGGGTTTGTTGCACCATTGTAGGTTGTATGAAAGCTTAGATAACCTAGAACCGCAAGTCAACCCGTGGGTTAGTGGGTTTGCTGCATCATTATAGGTTGTATGAAAGCTTAGATCAACATATACCCGCAAGTTAGTGGGTTTTTTGCACCGTTGTAGGTTGTATGAAAGCTTAGATTAACCTATAACCGCAAGTTAACCCATGGGTTAGTGGGTTTGTTGCACCATTGTAGGTTGTATGAAAGCTTAGATTAACACATAACCACCAGTTAACCAGAGAGTTAGAGGGTTTGTTGCACCATTTTGCTATAGGGAGTTTTAACTGGTTGGTAAACCTGTAGATAAACTGGAAATCAGTGAAAAACTCAACTTGCTTGAGCAAGTAATTTTAAAACTTGTTTGATTTAACCATTTTTATTGCAAACCTTAGGCTAACCCTGCATATTAGCTAGGTTAACTTTTCCTAGTGGTAACCCACGGCTAATTGCTAACTTTCTGTAGTGCACTGCTTTTACTTAGGTTTACCTTGGGTTTTTGGTTGACATTTGTTGGTGCAACCAGGCCTTATTTAAAAATATTACACGCGTTGTAACATTTTTTGTAGCATGAGCCAAACCTGCTATTAGCTGAGATAGCTATTCCTCATGGTTAACTGCAATCTTTCTGTGGTGCAATGCTTTTTATTTGCCAACTAGAAGATTACCTTGGGTTTTGGTTAACTTTTGTTGGTGCAACCATGCCTTATATAAAACATACCACACGTGCCATACTATATTTTTAAATGAACATACATGTAAAATGCTATTAGGGGTTGTCTTCTAAAATTTTACCAAAGCACGAATTGTATTTAGACATGAACGATTTGTTGGGTACTTCTTCACTGCTCGGGATGTGAAAAACACTTGATAAACACCGGTGTGGATGTAATATTTAGCATGCGCTAGCTAAACCAATGATTTAAAATCACACTGCTCGAGTGATACATACCTTGCCAGCGTCAGGTCGTTCTTGTGGTACTCCAGCGCCTTGGAATAGTCCCTCAAGTAGAAGTAAGCGTTGCCCAATTGGCTGTAGATGGCGCTCAACGTCTTGAGGTCCTCGGTGCCCGACTGAAGAGCAGCCTCGAAGAAGGAGACTCCGGCTTTGCAATCTCCAGCCTTGCACAACCGCTCGCCTTCCAGAGCCAGCTCCATGCACATGTTGCTGTCCATGACTGCTGCCTTGAAAAACAGAAAAAAGTAGTTGAGTGAATGTGGGCCTTGACTAAATGAGCCCATTAGTAGCGGCAGTCCCGAGAGAAAGCGAACGTGCCTGACCCAAACACGGCTTAAAAATTCATTAGGGGAATATTTTCCCCACTTGGAATGATGTGTATTTTTTGCTGATAGGCTGCTGGTAACCAACACATTACGTTAACGCCTATGGTGCTACCATCTACAAGGTTGCACAGGGTTCCCACATTTTTTTTGAGAACGAAATCCCCTAACTTTCCAGGGTTTTCCAGGTCATTTTTGAATTTTTCCATGACCATGACAAATGAACATTTCATTACTAAGCTTTATTTTTACTTTGCAAAGATATTTATTTCTAGTAAAATGGTGAAAAATTGGAACGTGAACATTTGAAAACATTTGTAACTTTAATAATTACTTAGTTGAAAGAGTAGGCTAACTTATGTTTCCTAAACAGCTTTTGCAATTTCTTTATCAACAGCAATAATGTCATTCGTTTTTGTCTCTGCTCCTTTTCTGAAGGAATTTGCCTTAACTATCAAATTGATAGATTGCTTCTCTTTGGCTTCATCAGCATATTTCTTCAATTCAGTATTTAAGAAATCCAATTCGGTTTGCAGTTTCCTCTTCTTTGCATAAAGCTTTCCAATTTGGTCTTCAAACTTCTTTCATTTTCAATTGTTTTTCAGTTAAATATTTTGAACTAATTTGCTTTTAATCTTTTCAAATCATGATTTAACAAATTTATGGACATATATTTGTCAGTATAATTTTGATCATAAAAATTCCAGGTCAAATTTTATATCTACCCTGACTTTCTCTTAAATTCCCTGACTTTTCAGGGTTTTTTAGGTTGTGGGAACCCTGTTGCAAGACGCTCGCTGATAAAACCGTTGTCGTTTGTTCGTGCAATGGTTGTTAGTGCAATTCTTGATTAAGGTGGTCAAAGAACAGTGAAAGACAAGCATTGGAAAGATGAGTTTGAAGTCGTATTTGCCAAAATTGAATGTACGTTATTGGCTCTAACAAACGTTCGATGCACAAGTCATATATGTCTACTTAAAAAAAGCCAAAAAATTAATCTTGAAAGGTAAACAGATTTTACAAATATAACAACGTGTTCAAACAGGAAGGTTTTATCAATACTAGAAACCAAACAGTGCTGGTTAATTCCTGATACAAGTAATTCATATCTTGGGAAATATTTGTTCTATCCCAATTTCTCCTAAAGCTAAGACCATTTTCCAGCCTACAGTTTGTGTTTTTACTTTGTCATTCTAAAAAACCCAAACAATATTTGGTCACGAATATTTTTAACCTCGTCAAATGTCATTTTTGCTCCAGGGCAATTCCCCCAGATATGGAAAACCAGAAATTGTCAGGGAAATTGGAAATGCGTAGAACAGTCAAGGAAAAGTGTTCATTTCTGAAAAGGTCCAGGGAATTCAACATATCTCTATTATACTTCCTTTCACTTAGCTATTAGTCATTAGAATAACAATTAAGCACTTTGTGGAAGAAACCAGTCATGGTAATGTCAACCTTAACTATCTCCTGCTCCTGTTAACATATACTAAGCAATAAATACAGCATAACTTGATGTCATAAATTTTTGCGTTTTCAGAGGTCAGGGTGGTTAGAGAATTCGGAGAGAAACTTGTTTTAAAAATTGGACAGTCAGGAAGTTGAATTTAATTTCTGGAGGTACCCTGCATTCACATCGCATGTTATTTACATCAGGCTACTACAGATCATGCCCTGCCCTAAAATGGCTTAAATGAACAAACAATATTAATATTTCAATCCTACTTGTCTAATATACAAGAACGACAAATCTCCTAGCCTTTTTCGTGTGCCTAACCTAAGCTAAAAACGCAATTTCCTTTATTCAGCTGCCCATTCGCCAGGCAATCAATGCCAGTCTACAAGCCGTTAGGAGAAGCCCATTTCTCATGGTGTCTATGGCGAAGCAGGGCATATCCTGTAGTACAGCCCTCTAAATTTACGATTTATAGTTTTCGTCTTTCTTGATTCATTTTCACTTTAACCTTTGGGAAAATATCCGAAAGCATTTCATCAATGGCGAATTTAATCCTAGAGTTACAGGGTGGCCAAGAAATATTGGTGCATGCTCCAGCACGATCATAACTGCGAATTACCAGTATTATTTTTGCGCCTAATCCCGAAAGCTCAACGAATAAAACTGTTTGGCACCACACGCATTGTGCCCCTAAAAACGAGCCCCTCGAGGCTCTAAAAATCAAATAAATCGTATTAGGAAATATAGCCGTACAATAACAATAATAAGACGGTACAAAAGGCAGACTTGAAAGGGTTCCACAATGGAGAAAAATCGATAAGAAAGCAGCCTTTCTGGTCCGCATTTCTACTCCACTGCATCGCTAACCTATACGTTTCGTTTCATCTCTGTTTCCAACCATTGTAATGCCGAGGATATTTTCGCGGATGGGTTTCAAACATCACGCATGCCTTTTGTTCCAAGCGCTTTCTTTTAATTAAAAGTCAGGCCCTGAATACTAATTTCCATTCCCAGGCCCGGCAAGATTGTCTCGCATACCAAAGCGTAGCATTTACTATTCGGATAATACAAAATCCCAAGGGGTGCCTTTGCAGTTGCAGAAAATGCATCAGAGATGGCGCTGGAGTTTTCAACTGTTGCACAGTCGGAGCTCAGCAAAATAAACAATTTGAAAAGCCATCCTCCCAACCTTATGTGCCTTTGCAGTTGTACCGAAGGCAATTTTCCAGACAAATTAACACAAAATATTTAACCAAAACTATGATCTCATGAGATTATATCAAAATGTGGCTTTGGAAAAACACATGGACATGGTCCCAAAACGTTTTTTGAAAAGTATCTGTAGATTACCCCAGTAACTGCAGTGATGCTTGTCAGGGTTCTCCCAGAAATGAATTTAATGTCCCTAAATTTTCCAGATTTAAATAAATTTCCCTGCCTACCATGATCATGAAAATGCAAAAATGGCAGATGCCATAGTAATGGAATGCTACATGTATATTGATTGCTTATTAAAAATAAACGGGTTACCTGGCAAAATATAGGTTAAAATCAATTAATTCTTTATGTGGCCACGCATATTAAAAATAACCACACCTAACTTTAGGGAATGAATTTGAAACAGGAGAACCTGTCTAAACTAATATCCTCGGGACCAGTGCTGACTATATGTTTAAAGAGGTTATTAATGGACAAATTGAGGACATTGTTCTAACACACGCTTTTATAGGAAGTCAATTTGATACTATACCATCCGCGTTTGATATTTTGCTGAATTTTCCGAATAACAAATTTCCGTATGGGCAAAGAAAAACCAAAGCAAAAATTACTGAATATCAGGACATGGAGATCTATTAGATTTAACAGCATTGTTTGGAGAGGTTCTATTGTAACATGTACTTTACGAATATCCAAGTCACATATTTCATTTGAATATTAATATCCTTATTAACAAAATATCTTCCATCTTTCCAAAATCTGAAGGAAATTTCAAGCAAGATAATTTACATCCAATAGTGTCACATTTCCATAGCTGTGAAGGTGACTGGCTGTGCCATCTCTTGGCTTTTGTGTTGTGTGAAAGCAAACGTTGGACTTAGCCTACCTGATTTTCAAAATACAATTGTAAATCACTTTTCCTGACTATTCCAAGTAGTTCCAACTTCCCTGACAATCCAGGTTATCCAGCCAGGTCTTTGGAAAACCTGCCTGTTTTACACAATGCAGTCAAACTTTGACAAAAATAGTAAGTGTTCTGTGTTTTCAGAAAAACCATTCAAAGACTAGGAAGCTGCAACCAAAACACAGGAATCCTTCCTGAAATATAGGAAAACCGATATACCGTGAGATCCATGATTTCGTGCGTATCTACGGTCTATTGTTAGCAGCACTTCAATTCTCAATTTCCAGGGCCTCACAGGTGTCCTCACCGGTGAAGCCTTTGGCTATTGCAGTTATTCGTGATTCGCTGAGCCATGTTTAGAAGAAAAAACAATAGCATCAGCATGCCCAGAATGCATTTTGGAGCGTAGACAATTTGAGACAAAGTAGCATTGTGTTTCCAGAGCTAAAAAAAGCTTGGGTGCAATTTCATTCTGGCTGAAAGGCCCCGGGGAAAGTGTGACTATGACGTCAATGGACTAATGCTTTCGGTTCGCGTTCCTACAGAAATTGATTAGTCGAGTAACATGTGGCAACGCCCGCATGGCTCAACTGTTTCCGAGCACAATGCACCTACCTATTGGCAACAGCTGCCAATGGCAAGATCGGCAATAACGCCGCTACTGAATTCTGCTTTATCTGAAAAAAAAACGTCCCAGTTAGAACATTACGACAATGTTTAACATTATTGAATTGCAGAATTCTGAAAATTATCCATTCTTGATTGAAACGTGATTGTCTTCGGCATCTTTCCGAAAGGGCGACTGTTGCCGTACATGTACCTGAGCGTGGGAACATGGATGCTGGAGATGGATTTTGAGTTCAATCGATACGTGCCAGAAGCACGCTCGATGAACCAGCACCTGCCATGCATCGATGGAGCTTCTCCCTCATTAGCATCGTGCACAAACCCCGTTTAATCCTGAACGTTTGGCATTTCCACACTCGTAGGCCGGTGTCTTGTTGTTCCTGCTGGAGCCAACGTACGGCTGATCTGCTTGACGACACTGCCCTAATGGACAAGACGAGACGAGAGCGTCACCTTGATGATCAAGGATCTCCAGTGGGACACACTGAGATCCAGACGGGATGCCTTTAGCATGAATCTTTTTGAAATGCTTACTTTACCCCAAAATGCTAATTTGGTGGAGGTCATGCCAATCCGCTTATAGAATTGCATGCCCATACGTATTCT
>JAQGAF010001025.1:0-36480 GCA_034687865.1 Kryphioiulus occultus | reverse complement strand
CGACATCCTGGACAGCTGCGGACTTCACCTGGAATCCAGAAGAATTGAGTTTAAGTATTTTGCACCACGTTTTTATTTGGAAATTTAACTGGCTAGGAGTGTATAGTATTGTGTAATTGGATCCCTCTCAAACTCATGTACTTTTGAAAAGTGTTTAGCGGATTAGGGCGCGGGCTAGCCGCACATGAATTCCCTCTTTTGGGATGGTAGTGGTCATCAGGCCAAATCGTCACCAGGCGAAATAGGATTTAGATTCATGTTGTTAGGAGTTTATCTGTTGAATTTTTATTAGAATTTTGATCCCAATTTGGAACTATATTTTCAATCATTGGTTTTAGCTTTTTCCTAGCTATTCTGCTTTGTTCACCAATTCCGAATTTGATTAGATGATTTATGTTAAAAAGTGAATAAAGGTTTGTCGTAAGAACTATTCCAATTTAAGAAATAAGTCCTTTAACTACCTGGCTACTCGAGCAACACGACATTTGCAGTTAGGAGGCGGACTCGGCCAAAAGCCAGTAGAAACCTAACTATAAACAAAAAATCGCCCGTCTTCAGTACAATGTACATGTATAAAGACATTATCGAGTAGCTTTAGAGGTGGAGTAAGAAATCTGTAGGTCTATGTCACGATAATTCTCTAAATTTTAATCTAAATTGTTCTTACGTGGTGAATCACTTCCATAGCACAAAATCATGTGTATCCACTTGAACATTCACTTGCCACAAAATAGCCATTTTGTATCCATTTGTATGCAACATATCAAAAGTATACAAATTCCCCATTTGTATCCACTCTTCCAGCCCTGATTGGATATTATTAAACGGCTGTTAATTGTCAGCAAACATCATACAAAGACCACCTCTCACATATTTCATTGTATACATGTAGGTATGTTTCTGAATGAAGACGTATGACAGCATCTTATGACATGTACAGTACATGTATTTCTCATTTTTTTTTGTTTCAAAATCAGTACCATGAGGGGGAGGGCGCCAAAAGTGTTTTATGCCCCAAGAAAAAAAAACATTTCTGCTACATGTGCATGGTGCAGCGAGCTTGCACTATTGTCATGGTCCAAAATGGCCGCCCTTATCTGAGTACTTGATCACGGCTATAATCCTTGGATTTGGTTTTCTCGAGCTAGAGTTAGTGCCTTGAGTGCAGCGGCAACCATGTTTTGTAACTCGGACTGCTACTGTTCACCAGCTCCTCGATGACCCCTGGCAAGTTGTCAATCCTTATCTCGAAAATCCATTAAAGTGTTCAGTACACCTCTCTGCACCTCTTGAAGGAAATTGCCAGGTAGGTAAGCCAGTATTAAGCCTAAGGAGATATGGAAACAGCCGTATCACGAGATCATTTTACGCTGACCAGGACTGCCTCGTGGGTTGTGTTCCCCTCAGGAAGCGATCTGAGGGGGGAAAGCCACGAAGGTAAGGCTTTTGAATGAAACAACTACAATCGGAAGCTGAGTGCACCAAAACTGCCCCGTTTTCGAGGTAGGGCAGAAACAAGTATTTCTTGTACACTATTAGAAGGCCTGTTTCAAAAACCTTCATACAACGAGCACCTGCTACAAACTAACACTTTCCATGATCCCAGTAGTGGTCGTTGAAGGAAGGTTTCACCATAATGTGAAGCGACACGAGTGGGTCATGCAATTTGATTATAATACATGTAAAAAGTATTCTAAAAGTTTGTTTTTGACTTACTTGGACATAGATGGGCATGCAACTGTCAGAATCAAACATGTTTTTGTTCTTGCTTTCATTATAATAAGATTTTCAACAAATGAAAAACATGTCATGCTTTCGCCAGACACTGATGTTGGCGTCATGAAATCAATCACACAAATATTGCGTGGACACTTATTCAAAGGACTGCTTTAAAAAACGTTATACAACGACCACCTTTGCATGGTTCGACTACTGGTCGTTGTGGGCAGCTTTCACTGTATGTAAAGTGAAGGAGGTTCATGTATCCCTGAAACGAGAAGTCACACAATTTGCTTCAAATACATGCAGAAATGCTGCAATTTGTTTTGTCGCACTTAGAGATACAGGAAAATGCAACTGGCAGAATCAAAAACATGATTCTTTTTCATGTTGTCTTAATAACCAGTTTTTAAACAAATGCATGAAACCATGTGCACGACATGTTAATATTACATTATTACATGTTAAAAACTTCAAATAATGAGTAGATGTCACGAAAAACCACTTTTCCATGGTTCATTTTGTGGCCGTTGTAGAAAAGTTTCACTGAATGTAAAGGGGGTTCGAGGGGTCATAGAGCTTGTTTCAATTACCTATAGCAAATATTAAAAATTTGTTTTTGACGTATCTGAATAAACAGGAAATGCAACCTTTCATAGACAAAACAATGTTTTTGTTGATCTTTTCTGAATAAAGTTTTCGACAAATGTAACGTTATCTCTATGAAACCATTTACATGATAGCTACTGTCAATTTTACCTGGTTTAAAAACTATGTAGCGAGCACCTCTCACGAACGACCACTTTTCCATCGTCCTTAAACTGGTCGTCGTAGAAAGGTTTCACCGAATGTAAAGTGGCATTAGGGGGTTAAGCTTTCTTGTGCAATATTGTTAATGAAACCATTTGCTACTGCATGTCAACGATGTTATGGAGGCAAACTTGCTTTATTTCATGTTTCCAAACTCGAAACAGAGGGCTTTCTTAACCTGAAATAGTTACTCAAACTGCCCACAGAGGGGGCATGAGGACAACGCAGGTAGAAACAGCTGACTGTAGGGAAAGGTGGGCAAAAAAACAACAAAAAAGTAGCTCAAAAAGCCCACCACTCACAGTACTACAAACAGGAGCGGTTAAGGGATGATAACAATTTGGAGAAAAAAGGACCAGCAAGCGCATACACTTAACCCAGTAACCAACAATCAGGCTCCATACATGACGTGTGTGTGTGGGAAAGTGGCCTCCCCACCCCCAGGCGTGTCAACAGTCCAATAATTGATCAATCTCTGGGCCAGAATCTCATCAAAACCTATCATCTTCTTCGGTTTTTACCTGCAGAAAGCCTGACAGTGGCCCCATTTTAATCTCCCATCGTCCTTTTTTGCGCTGCCTGGGGGCCTTAATTTACTTCGAAATTCGGCGACGGTAGGGCAATTCCCTTCAACTAACCTTGACTTTACTAGTAAAGCCACGTTCTCACGAGTCAACTTTTCTCGATCAACAAATATTGATGGAGCATTGTTCAATTTCTGTTCAGAAGTTTCAACAAAATGTATGCAACTTACAGTTGAAGATGGCGCCGGGCAAAATTATCCTTGCTGTATTTTTTTCCGAAATTCGCATTAAATGGTACGCGAAAGAGGAATGGAACACGATTCTGACGAAAATTCGAATTCGTGCGCGATCCAAATTGCAGGGCTGGGTATGGATCTAAGCAAAAATATATCCATACATGTATCCACCAAAAGACTGATTTGTATCCAAAATGTAACATCAATATTCACTTTGGTATCCGTATGTAGCCTCTCTTCACCTACCATCATACTAATGATAGAAAAAAAATCACGTTGCCTAACTGTTCAATTATTTTTGGAACGGTCAACTTGATTCGATTTACATGTTTTGAACAGTATCAAAAAACATGTGAATTTGATTACTCATGATGTACGATATCTGTAGGCCTATGTCACTGTAATTCTCTAAATTTTAATCTAAATTGTTCTTATGTGATGACAGAAGATGATTGTGTCCTATTATAGTGCAGTAGATATAGTTATCAGTACTCAGAATTAGGTTACGTTTGGGGTAAAACGTGCTATATTGTATAGTCAAAGTGTGAGGCAGAAAAGTCTCACACACGGTAGCATAATAGACAATATAAATGCCGATTAGAAGCTAATTGTGTCACGACTGGAATGTTGTATATTTCAATTGGTCTTGTTTGTCAACTGTACAATTATCTGTACTCATAACTAGTCATGTTAGTAGTCACGCGACTAGTCACGTTACTAGTCACGTTACCAGTCACGTTACCAGTCACGGTACCAGTCACAGTACTGATTGATGACCTGACACCATGCAGTGTATTCGTGTATGCATGCAAATGACAGAAAGATGTACAAAAAGCATTTCTATCCACTTTCCCCAAAATAGCTATTTTGTATCCATTTGTATCCAACATATAAAAATGTATCCAAAAAAATGTATCCAGCCCTGAATTTGGAATTTTGTTCATGCAAGTGCTTTAAAGGGAACGACTTGAGTAAGTTGAAAGCTGTTGAAAGATCAAAAGTTGACTGGTGGTAATCTTTGTTCGATTCAAGAAATCACTGATCAACTCGGATTCAAGTCTGTTGAGAGCGTGTTCTCACGTTTCAACTCACTTTCAACAGAAAGTTGATCGACATAAATTGACTCGTGAGAACGCAGCTTTAGCTCTTACCCAAGTAATTATCAGAAGATTGGCAAAGAGTCTCGCTTGTGCCATAATGTCAGCAAGTGCATAACGAGTCGTGTCATTGCACACAAGCCCGTGTTAATTCAACAGGATCTGTTGCAATTTCATGAAAAAAATCAATACGGTTGTAACCAGTATTTTCATTTCATATTTTAAAAAATACATGTAACGTACAGTGTACATGTTACAAACAAACTACAATCTTGAAGAACAGTTCTAATCAATAGTATAGATTTGCATAACATATACATGTATACAGAAAAGATATCATCAGAACTGCTGTATACATAGCGCAGTTGAGGATGGCTCTGGTTTAAAAAGTTTATTAAAGTTCTATTGTTTTGTCATGTTTTGCTTCCTTTTGAAGTTCTTTGAAGCATTTAAACGCAAAACAAAGATACAAAACAGAAAAATTTACCAATGTTTTAAAACAGAGCCAATCCTCAACTACAGATTGTGTTGATGACATACATAAGATGTGACTCAGACAAGCGTGTTACATTGTTTCCAGGGCATCACATTGTTTGCATGGTTAGCACAAATGGCCCGTAATAGCGAAACTGTTGGCTTAAAACGAAACTGTTGGCTTAAAACGAAACATTGCCATGAATCAAAAAGACCGTTATAGCGAAAAACCGTATAACGAGCATCCGTAGAAAGTGGTATGGGTTACTGGAGTGAAAAAAATGGAAACATCTTCAATACAATCATCTCTGGTTAGCAAAATGCCCAGCAGTATTGTGAGGTAGCCATATAGACAGACGTTTTACTCCAACATGATTTCCAAAACAACTCAAGATTCAGCATAAATGAATAATGTAAAATTCGATAAAGAATTTAAAATTTCTAGGAGTCAATTCCAAGAAAGTTTGGGCCTGCATCATGGGTAAAAAACACTAAATTAATAAAAAGATATGTATTTGTAGCAAGTCTTGCCACTATTTTGTCCAACTCCAGTACATGTTTACACAGGTATACAGCGTTTACAAGGGGAGTTTAGAGAAAAGTGTCCAAATCGGAAGAAAGTTAATGAGATTGGGACAAAAATTTCGAAGAACGTCGTTTATGCAAAGCCCATACAATGGATGCGTTACGACATGGTGACAATGCTATTTTAAATGTACTTGTAAGTCAGCATTATTTGAAAGAATATTAAAGGTACACTTTAAAATATTGGGGGAAAATTCTATTTCGAACATGCATATATTACCGGTACTGTAACTGCATCTGTGTTCCTGTATCAGTGTACCTGTGTTCGACGGTATTGCACCCAAATTACACCAACGTTATGCAAAAGAATGAACGTTAATTTTTTTTTTCTTAGAAGGATGACTATGTACAGTGTATGTGCATTGAATAGAACATATACTTGTACTTTATATGACTAACATAGTTAAAATTAGCACTGAAGGTTCGTATTTCATTCTCATCATCAACCCAATCAGCAAATCTCATTAGCATGTGACATTACAACTCCCAAGTATAAACTCCAACACAGTGGAATTTATCTATCCCATGGTAATGTATTCAGGTTCTTTCCCAATTAAAATCTAGCCCATGAATAATTGTTGTGGATAAAATTGACGTATACAAAAAACACAAAATTTCAATTTTTTTACATTCAGTATGCACGTCAACACTATCTGTAAAATTCCTGATCGTAACCAGCATTTCAGCCACCACTAAATATTATGATAAAAATTACAACAACGGTTAATACTATAAATTTGTAAATAATTCAGCTCATTTACATGTAAAGCATATGAACTAGTATGCATGGCAGATCTAATGGTTACATGTAGTATTTTTTAAAGGAAATTTAAAGTTATGTACATGTGTGAATTGTAACACCTGCTTTTAATAAGCCTCTGTCGACACTGCAAAACTTGAAATGTATCTTATCGTTGCTTCTAAATTATAATAACAACGTGTTAAAATGCTGCTAAAATGTAAATTAGGAAAACATGTTAATAATTTTGTCGGGATAAATACGACATTAACACAACCGATAACTCAATTCGATACAGTGTAGCCATTTCATGGTTATGACTCCTTCAAAACAAGTGTGACGCCATTCTGTAGAAATTTAGCCTTTTTTCCAAGTACAAGCCTTATTTACAAGAGCGTACAGTTTTCTATATTGTCTCTATTTCAGCTACAGTTGTACCTTTTATAATTTTTAATTACTTGTAATTTGAACGGACTATGAAAACGAAACAAAAGAGTAATGAAGTGAAAACTTCACATGAAATTGGAAATTATAGATCAAAATAATTCAATCATCAACTTTTACTTATGTTAAACATGTAACTTAAATTAAACCTCTTAAATGTGCATTCATTATTATTCCCAGTATTTATTAACATCATCAACTTTGAGTATACATGTAGCCTACAGGTGTATCACCAAAGAATTGATTTTAGTTACAGATTCTGGCAAAAAAATTATACAATTATGAAAATTTCTTAGTCCAATGCAGGTCAACACCTACATGTCTGAGCATACTTTTGCTCTAAAAATAATCGCTAAATATATTTTCCACCAAGTTGATTTTGTAAATTAAGAAAATAAAATAAAGTTGGCAAAAATTCAAAATCGAACGCGCAAGAGGTTGCACTTTTCCGCCTTCCATTGGATTTTTCCCAAGTTTCTTTTTTAAATAAAAATCGAAGGAATTTATAAATTTGAAAACAAGTTAAACACTGGCAAGCGACTCCAGCTATGCATGGTGGGCAATTAATCCATTTTGCGGTTTTAATAATTATCAGAGCAAAAGTATGTTGAGAAGTTTTTGCGCATGGTGGGCATGTGCGTTGGACATCATAGCAAAATAACTTGAGAAATTTGAAGCATCGCGGGTATTGACTTCAAGATCGCCTTCAACATGTTGGAAAAAAACTGCAACGCCGCATAGGAGAGGTCATTTTTTATGCATCAATATTGCTATTATTTTTAAAACCCTCCCGAACCCGATTAAATTACTGGCATGAGCACAGACTGCCCCCCAGCAGTAAACATCGTTAATAACAAATTCGGGAGGCAAGAATAAGCTTCTGAACGCCCTAATTTTATGGAAGCGGAGGTTACAGCCTATAATAATGTCAAGAATCCGAATTCCCTCCTTAATTAATAAATGGGCTAAAGGTGTTCCTGCTGTGCTAATAGTGAAAGCCAGTTCTTCGGTTTCAGAACACGTGATAGACGCTTAGAATTGGAGGCAATTAAACTCGTACCCCCATCACTGTACATGTAGCTGAATCCCAGACCTGCAAATTGGAGCTCTAAGCATCTATTCAGAAGAACAACAAACACTTATTGACTGCCGTTTTGCCTTGTTCTAGTTTTTCGGTTTCAAAGGCTTAATTTATCTCCGTTTTTGATTAAACCGCTAAAAGGCAAGCCCATGACTGTCGTGTTCGACCATTATCGGCTGGGAATGAATGCATAATGACCTGGATTCGCGCTTTTGCAGGCTGAGGTTTACGCTATTATGTCGACAAGATCTAGGTTGTTAGAGGATAATGCGTGCAGAACCCGGGAGAATCCATTATAAACGTTCAATAAAGGAAAATTAATTACCGATTCTATTACATAAACGACGTGTTCGACGGCAGAAACATGTTGGAAAAGCATGTACTTGATCGGCACCACACCATCTATGATGCATCCTGTGCAACAGAAATGCACTGTTCATAAAGTTCAAAAAGTATATTTATTTATTTATAAAAGTACGGCGCATTATATGAAATAATTGAAATATACACTTTGTAGAGCATTTCATACTCTATTTTTCCATATAATTTCCACAGTTATTGATGTATTTGTCCCATCACGTCATAAGTGTCTGCATACCATCATTGAAAAATATGTTCGGATGCCCATGAAGCCAATGTCGCACTTCCAGTTGTTGTCATTGAGATTTCCACACTGGTTTCCGTGAATAACAGTGGTCACCACACTCGTTGACTAATTCTTTGTGAATTTCGAATGGTTTAAGCTTTTTTAGCCTTAAAAAGCGCATAACACTTCGCACTTCTTCAATTCTGAACATTTGTTGCGCAAAAGCCATTTGCAATCGAATAAGATGCCAGACAAAATGTACATCTTAATTTGATGAAATAGTGCGTCGTTCTTTTTTTTTTTAAAAAAAAATACTTTATTATTTGAATTAACTGCCCTCGAAATATAAGACTCGTAAATAATTTTCGAATATTGTAAATGACGACATCAGTAATCATCTTCTGCATCCATACCTCAACCTTGCTATACTCAACCTATCATACTTTCCACAATGCTGATAGCAAACAGTTACAGTAAGTACAGTGAGGGAAAGTTGCAAAGAACTTTGGAGAGAGTTCAAGAGTGCATGGAACCAACCAGAGGTGGATCACATCCCAGACGGTGGATTGCTTGAAAGTGCAATGGTGCAACCCCACTACCTTGTTCAGACAGGAAACTTAACTCGTTAGAAAACATATCGAGTTCGGTTAACGAGTTTGAAAAATGGCGTCCCAAAAAGTGGAGTTAAAACAGCGATCATATAGTGCATGCTGAAAGATTCCACAATGTGCGAGATTAACGATAATCTGAAATCTAAAACCTGTAGTGACTTACCAAACTAATAAATAAATCAAAGAAAACTTAGCCCTATGCCAAATGCAGCAGTAGTACCAGACAAAATGTTGTCTGAATTGTTTCAGGAATGTACGTTGGAAAGTTGACTGGCAACACTGCGTGACGTCAAACCTAGCTAGTTTGGAGTCTCATCCCTTGTTATGTAACGTGTTGTGATCGAGTTTCAACCATTTCGACAGGGTAAACACGGCAAAATCCTAACGAGTTACGCCGACTTATCTCATTAGAAATACCCGGTCTGAACGAGGTTCAGATTAGGAATTCATAAGAATTCAGTATAGTTGGTGGTAAACTCCATCTAAGGCGAACCAGGACACCATTTTGTTGAAGCTACAGATTCTGGTATTCAACATCATGGTGCAACTCTTGTTCAAGAAAGTTGTGAAGCATCTTGGTGCAGCGAGCTGATATAACTGAAGCAGCCCTGCCTTCTTTCTGCTGAACGAACATGGAACAATCACCCCAAAAGATGCTGCATCAAGTAATAACGTTTCCACTACTGTATTTAAGGAGTGCGCCACCACATATATAAGCACGATCTTCTACTGACCAGCGCTCCATTGGTACTTAAAAACGATAGGTTCACTGTTTTAAAAAAAAATCTCCACCACAATATTCAAAAAATGATTATTTACGAATCTTTTGATAAATGCCAAGAGGTAAAATTTAGCAAAATTATCTAACATATTAGTTTAGCCAGAATGGTAAGGTTTTGCCATGACTGAAACTTGTGAGATCACTAAAATAAGACTTAATTATTGTATCTTGAACACAAGCCCCTATATGCATCTGGGTACATCTATAACTCAAAAATACCCATTGGTCAGATAATGCCGTCATATTTGGAGACATTTACAATGCAACATTTCTGCATGTTGTCCAAAATTGCTGTCATTTGTCACATTTATTAATAACTTTGGAGACCCATTGCCATTTTACAGCAAATTAACATCATCTGCAGAGTTTTCTGTATGTGCGTGGTCATGGATAACAATTCATCATTATCTCATCATTATCAATTGATGAAAAGTTCAATCTCATGTCGCCAATTTGTGATGACCTTTGCAATAGTTCACCAAACAATAAGTCGCAAAGAGTTCAATTCGTGACATTTATCAGAATATTGCAAAGCCAATAAATGGAAGATCTCCAGCACAACCTGGTATCTGGACCAGAAGGCATATTGAGTATTTTCATAAACTTTGCATTATCTGAGCAAAATTGTTCTTTATTTTGCAAAATTGTTCTTTATTTTACAAAATTGCTCGATTTAGGGGGTCGAATTACGGGTATTTCACACAGCCATTCTTTTTTATTTTTGCCATAACTGCATTCCTATCAAAAAGTCCTTCCGCACAATCTACACGAACAAAACTCTGGACAGGTTTCGAATTTAGGTTACCGTCATAATTTTGAGAATAATAATAATAATAAAAGGGAGCCTTTTTTATAAGAGCTTCCGTCAGCGAATATATTCACATTGACTGCTCTACAATAAATTCCATCATACCGTCCACGAACAGGGCTTGCACTGTCTATATTACATAATGAACAACAAATTCAATAACATTTTCCTGTTCCGTTCCATTCATGTTACCTTCACTGGTAAACAGTTTCTATGTAGTAACGATTTAGGCCATGCATGAGATGTCCTGCTTAGAGACCTTCTGTGAAGAGCATGTTGTCAACAATATCAGGAAATGAGAGTTGCATGGGCCGGACCAAGTCATGTCAAGATTACGTCATGGAATAAATTCTCAGATAAGTTTTGGGTAAAACTGACATGCATATCAGTTTTGTTTGAAAATGTCATAAAATATTCATATTCTCATTGTACAGATTCAAAGAAGGATTCTCAAAAAGATGGAAAATTGCATTGCTTTCATTCCGTCACTAATGAGGACAATGAAAAGATATTTTAAAATGAGCCGAGTTTTAAAAAGCAGCTTTAATAACCAGTTAAACGTTGATAACCTGGTGATTTGCCTCCCTGTGAATTACTGAACCACGGCAATTGAAAACGTTCGCCACAATATTTTTTGTTAGATCCAGTAAAACACTTTTTTGTTAGATATATACAGTAAAACACTTTCAAAGAATAGGGACTAAAAAGGTGGTCCACGTACTAGAAAAATGTTTCTGGACCAGATAAAAGGTAAGTGTAATAGATAACTGAGAGAACATGCAAAAAGGCAATACACCCAGCCGTGCAATAAACATTTTAGTTAAAATAAGACGAAACATAACAAGATGTATTGTTAATAAAAATGTGCTAAACAACCGAAAAATGGGTCGAGCGATTTACCCATATATTGCATGTACTATATGATGTTTCACATCAGTTTTTCATAAACTGCCACAAAATAAACAATAACATTGACTAGTATGAATGCATACATGTAGCTTTCATACGAATTGTTACAAAACCTAAATAATGGTTAAACTATTTTGGTAAATAAAGTTTTAGAAACACTTTTGGACGTTATGTGCAATGTTGCGGTTAAAATTACTGATTTTGGAGAAACCGACCGAAAAGACCCAGAAAATGAGTGATAATCGAAGAGATGTTCAATACTCGAAATTCCCTGCAGTATAGAAGTTGTTGAACCCTGGTTAACCGACACTGGTTAACCGACACGTGCCGGATAATCGAAGTTTCGCTGTATTTACCCATGCAGAAATGTTACTCAGATCTGTTAGAAGACCCAGCTCGTATATGCTGTATATTTCTTTACCAAAATGGTGTTGGGCTACATTTACCACTCAATTCTTCAACAATCGGATGATTATACAGGTCTGATACATGGTGAGTGGCAAACATGTATTATTCCAAAACAATATTTTAGGTGTCGAACAGGGGTCTCCAAATTATTGCTCACAAATTAAAGTTTCATTCATTTCAGTCGCGTATCCAGGTGCGGAGGTGGAGGTTATGGAGATTCAGAGTTCCCCAAAACAAAACGATCCATTAAAATCCATTATTTCTACCAGTATTTTTCCAAAAAAATATATATATTCCTTATTAATGCAAATAAACAATTTTTGTATCAAAATTTGGACTAAAACGCCTCATTTGTGAACACCATGTAAATTAAAGTGCTCTCCAAGTACATGTTGGTGCAGTCTCGAGTACATGTATTCCAGTGAAAAACGTGTGACTCGACTTTAATATGCCCAACCAGGCCACCTTCGCACATAAAAGCCCAAACAAAAAAGAACTACACAAAGCGAGGTTGATATTAAACCACTTTAGCATTTTATTGTCCTGTCCCAAATGGAAGATTTCTCACACCTGAAACCACAGCTGACAATGAATTAAATTGTTCTCAGCTGTAGCATTTATAGGTGGTAGTATATTAAACATCATGTTAGGATGACAGCAACAATGGATCGCGTTATGTTTTATGGTGAGTTTCACGAAAGCCCGTCAGAGTAACTGTCGACTAAAATCGATTTTAAGACGAAACAACATTAGATTGGTTTGAACTTGTACGAGGAAGAACAATGTGACGATGAGCGTCTGGAAACATCGCCCGAAACACGAATTTTAAGTGAAATAAAACTAATGACCAGGCTTAGTGCACGAAGCCCCACTTACGCTTGACTGCCACCACCTTACACTAGGTAGCCGGATAACCATAAATGGGAGGAAATAGCCTTTTCGAGAATCCCACGATTTTAACAACAAAATGAAGCCAGGTAGAAAGAAAACAAGATCGACATTTCCCACGATGTTTTAATTCCTTTGTTTTTGTCTCCCGCTAGGCCTTCCGATGAACGACGTGGTCATGCACGGTCAAGGAAGGACTGACCAAGAAAATAATACATGTAAATACAGTACGACTGAGCACGTGCATTTCAAAGCGATGACGTCAGGTATTGGCAGATGCGTTTGTCATACAATGTAGGTGGTATTAACTTCTTACAGACCTTCATTCGTTTATTGTTATCGAAATCACCAAGTCACGAACGCTCGTATAGAAATACGCAGTACAATCATCGGTTATTGTAATCAACAATTTGCTTAATGTTATCATTTTCCCTCACGTTGGATTTGTAAAACACAAGGAATGAGAATTAAGTATTGGAAGAAAATGTCGCAAAATGATGTCCCATCTGCTGCGAATATCGAAAATTTCAAGGAATATTCTTCCAAATTTTCGATATTCATTGACGGAAATATTCCAATAGCAGCCCCGATGACTAAATCTGACATTTGCCAGGCTGTCCATGTAAGTGATTTTTATAGCTGTAAATAGCTTACTATTTACAGCTATAAAAAATCACTTATATTGGTTTGTTTACAATTTTTCTGTGTAAATTCTCAAAATCATACGTGTTTTGTATTTGAAAAGCAATTGATTTATGCTGCACACCTAGTCAAACTTATTAGTGCTTCTGTCATCTCAGCACTTTTCGGTGGTTTTTCAACTACATGTAAGTTGCACGTTTATAGTCGTCGACATCAAAATCAATTTCGTTAGTCAGCTCTGCTTGACTCTCAGACAGCCTGGCAAATGTCAGATTTATTCATCGGGGCTGCTATTGGAATATTTTCGTCAATGAATATTGATCGCCTTTTCTTGTCATTCAGCTATCGTAGCGTCATTCGGTTATTGTTATCAAAATAGCCTGGCCCAATGTGATCACATTAAGCGGAGTCCATTGTAATTCAAAACGTATCATGTCACGCACGATTTTTTAATTTCACGTATTTACAGTATGATCATACTGTTCATGTACAATATACAGTGTACTAAGCTTAATTAACACGTATACAATGTACCTGTATATGCATGTGGTCAATAGAAAAATGAAACTTGAGGAACAACAGGCAACTTGTTTTCCCTTTACAAATATTTTTTTACCATCTTCAATTGTATTTAGCTTGGGATGAAAATGCGAAAACTGTAGAGCTATCAGCTATGAACAGTATACATGTATATGTCTTGATACAGAATGCAATGCAATAATTTTTTTAATTCACCATAGATTGAGCCCGCATATTAGCTTTTCATTTTGACAGCCGTACTTATTTACATGTATAATTTATTAGCTCTGCCTACTGATGCTCGGAATTCACAACAATTTGAGTAAACCTATCTCAAACCACTAAAAAACCTTAAATATACGTGAGTGATTTTTTTCACACTTGCTTCAATGCTAACCAGCATACCATTTTGGAAGATTTAGAATCATGAAAGAAACGTGCCGACATGAAGTTGATTGTGAAGTCGGATAGAAAAGATGTCAAATGCGAGTTGTCTGATATGCTTTTGCTACTGGAAAATAACGGTCTTTATGGCCAAAATATTACCGTACAATTTCCATTTAATTACAATGTTTTCTTTTAATCATCTGCTTTTACCTAATCATAATCATGTCATTTTATCATTTCACTCTCTGTAGCGATTGTAGCAATATAATTATGATGCAATGTATTCGACAATCTAGAATTAAAAGTAATACAATGTATCTACATTTTTCTGCTCCTTTAAAAAGAATTCTCACGGAAAAAACTTGCGGAATAAACGATAAAATATCCACCATGACGCTATTTAAAAAAAGTCAGATAAACAATCGTGCTTAGAGTGAAATTGCAGCGAAGGAGACATTAATTATTGGGAGTACATTAGCTGTCAAAGAAACGTCTATGACCCACTGAAAATCTGGTGAAATACTGAAAATTGGGTCTTACTGTCGAGCAGTGCCGTACGCAGGATTTTATTTCGAGGGGTGCTGAACCACATCTCCTATGAAAAAATTTTGGAATTTTTTTTGTGTAGACGTTAGTTTACTCCTTCCCAACAGAGGGCTTCAATACTAGCCAATGGGATTGTTTGTGCGATCCTGGGCCTCTTCTACATCTTCTACATTATTGGACATTTCATTTCAAGTGAGAAGCTTTACGTGTGGCAATGTAAATCCACATCCCTTTGCCTTGATGTAAGATATATTTTATTTAAGTTAACTTGACGTCTGCACATAAACGTGGTAAGTATTAGATTTTCATACATCGTCATAATTTGCCAGTAATCCTGTCCTGGAAAAAAAAGGTCCTTATGGCCAAAATATTACCGTAAAATTTCCATTTAATTACAATGTCGTCTTTTAATAAGCTATTATTACCTAATCATGCCCATGTCATTTTATCATTTCACTCTCTGCAGCGATTGAAGCAATACATGAATAAATAAGATGCAATGTATTCGACAATCTCAAATTATAAGGAATACCTTATATCTTGTATAAAACCTCATTCACGCTGGGCAAACATTTCCTGGGTTTCTATACTACAGTAGGACTGATTTTGAAGAAGGGAATTCTGGGTGCATGTTATTGGACATTTCATTTCAGGTGAGAAGCTTTACGTGCGGCCATGTAAATCCACTTCTCTTTGCTTTGGTGTAAGATTAACTTCCAAAAGTTAACTTAACGTCTGCGTATAAACGTGTTAAGTATTATATTTTTATATATCATTATTTACCAGTAATCCCCCTGTACAAGAAGCTTCCATAACACAGTTTCGGAACTTCAAGTCAGCCTGGTAAAGACGGTCACGAATTTTGCTTCGATAAAGAACTGCATCACGACCACGACCCGTTTTCGTGTGCGATAGGCTAAAACCGCTAAATTACCGAAAAATAAAAATTAATAAAAACTATCCCGAAGTTACTTCCGTTGTTTTTCCTCTTCGCAATATGACGAGTAAGACTTGCTCTGGGACTTGTGGCAGACCCCGTCAGGTAACGACGTTATTTAAAACGATGAAATTTCACTTTACGCAATTGTTCGTTCACAAAAGTCGATCGTGACCAGATGGCGCGGCATATGCGAGTGGGGAAAAATAGCTGCACGAATGGCGGCCATTTTGGAGCATTTTTCTTTGCTGACCCCGATGCATGCAATGGCCAAAACCATTGTCTTCGTTTATTTTGCCGAGAATGCTCGATGCGAACGCATTGGTGGCATCGTTTCGTTACGGATACTTGACTTAGCTAAACAAGGGGTCATTATTTCCAAGTGGACGTCCCGGTGATAATTTCGTTGCACGACCGAAACCACGTATCCAGACCGGCTTTGGGGTTATTGTGGATCGCATGCAATGAAGGAAATTTGCGTTTCTGGAAAAAGTCGCGTGTGGAACTGGGTTTATGGTAGGAGGGGTTGGAGATCAAGAGCCAGGCTTACTTGGACGATGCATGAGAAAATAGGTTGAAAATCACCCGCCGTACCATAGGGACTTCCGGTCTTGGCGTGCAACGTTATCATCATGAAAGTTATTATTCTGGAGACATATGTGTATACGTATACATTAGGTTGTTGAGGCTGGTCCATTACTCTCTTTCTCGGTCTCGCACCAGAGAAACTGAAAAATCTACACATTTTCATTAAATTTTGATTATCTTAAGTATGCCGAACGAGAGTGTCAGCTGTCAAATTGGTGTCATTGACATATTATTTACATCTATAGAGTTAATTACGTTTGTATAAGAGATGAATATATATATACATGATCAAGTACATGTATATGTGGGGGTCCGGGCCAATTAATGTGATCATATTGAGTCCAGGTTATTTTCATGAAGCCGAATGATTCTAATAGGCGAATGACAAGAAAATGCACGTATAGGGTGAGGCAAAAAGATGTTAACATTGAATGGGTGTTTAATCACTTTAAATTACAAAGCAGGGATTTGGTTACAGGGTTTAAATTTGGCACCCACTGCCGAAATGGCACAGAGGACCTTATAAACAACAATTAATGGACAGACTCCATAAGTGCATTGAGAGGGATGGGTGATAAATTGAAACCCTGTAACCAAATCCCTGCTTTGTAATTTAAAGTGATTAAACACCCGTTTAATGTTAATATCTTTTTGCCTCACCCTGTACATCAAATTATTTTAATTACAAAGCTATTTACAGCCAAAAAAATCACTCACATTGCTTTGTTTGCAAATTTCTGTACAACTTCGTTCATGAAATTATCATATTTATACATTATTGTACTTGAAAATCAATTGAAATATTTATGTTGCACAAATAGTCAAACTTATTGGTTTTTCGGTCATCTCAGCACTTTCTCGTGGTTTCTCAACTATGCACGTTTCCAATTCGTCAACATCAAAATCGTTTTCGTCAGTCTGCTCTGACTAACTTCACATTCATTGTGATCAAGGAAAGTGAACGTCCGGATCGTCCGCTCTTCCGGATTAGAAGAGATGTATTTGTGATATACTTTTTAAAAAAATTTCGCCTACGGCGTTTTCATTATCGTTACCATTTCCTAATATTTTCTTATAAAAACGCCACTAAAATACACCTAAAAGCCATTATGCGGTAGTTCGCTACTTATCAAGTTAGTACATGTATATGGATCATGTTTTTTAAAACATTACCTGCAAAATACCTACAACCAATCGTTATTAATATTAATAGTCAAAAAAGTAATTATTTCCTGTAATTTTTCAAAAATTTCGCCATCGGCATTCCCTTATCTATAATTAATAATATTTCCTAGCTTCTACAAAATTGTGGGCTAAAATCCATCATTTTTTGATCTAGACTTTCTAAATTGTTCGCTGTTTAGCATTTGAAATTGGATATTCATTTGAATCATTTCCCTTCTGATCTGTATATTTTATGTCTGGAAAACCTGGTAAAGCCATGAAAATTTAAGTAAAATTAATATTATGTATTTATTTTGTTCATTGAAATCCGAATTTTCCGAATCGGACAGGACATAGGGAGGGATGGGGTATGAAAAAAGGGTCAGGGGGAGAGGGGGGTTTCAAAAACATGAAAATTCCCGGACGTGCTCCACTGTAATACCCTTGAATGCTTACTTGTCATTCTGTGACAAGTGCTCGATTCTGCCTTAGTCTGTTTTTCCAGTACTACAACGGAGGAACCCCTTTCTGTTGTTCGTTCATCCGTCCATTTAAACGTCCTTACGGTATTAGCTGATCGGTTACGACATCCTAAACACGTTTCGATGGCATATGCAAAATTTCGCCAACTTTATTTCAAATAACACATTTTTGCAAACAAGTTAACAGACACAGTTTGGAAGTTGAATGTCCGCCAGGCACCTTTTAGTCCGATTTGAAGGCGAGATAGTCGGCCCACAGTCCATTTTGCACCCTCTGGACTTGATAGGCTTCTGCTCGATCGCAGATTTCGATGAATTTTATGCTCAATAAAAATGCCCTTAAAAGCCCATAAGGCTAATGCACTCGGGGCTAATCACGGGTCCACATCCTCTCCTGCGACGTTTCCCAGCGCTTACAGTTTCCCCCGACCCATTTGACACCAGAAAAGCACCTTTTTATATGCGAGTGAAAAAAAATGGCCACTTTTTGCATATTGCCAAAGTTTTAATCAAGTGGAAACGCGCGAAAGTGGCACGATGTTAATTGCCCTTCAATTTCCAACGAATCTAGAAATGCCCGAGAAAACAATGGGAAAACAGGGTCGGATTTGCAATTTTTCCATCCTTAATCGAACCGAGTAGTTTGCAGACTAGTTTACGAGGTTAGTAGCCTATGGGATGTTGGAGAAGCTGCATGTCTAGACTATAAGATGATGTAATTAAACAACTTCTGTAATCAAGTTATGTTGATCAACAAAACATAAGCCCGTGCAAAATCTGTTATAATTAATTGCACTGACATCAGGACCACTTTCAAGATAAAATGCTCGAAAATGATCTTCTCATGATTGTTTGGGAATAACTTATCGGTTTATCGTGGAACACGTCTTTAATCTGGAACTTTAAAGGGTTTATCACCCGCTGCGATAAGAGCAGAAAGTACACCTTGTTACGTGCAAAAATTTGTCACCACATTTTGAAATTCGTGTTTTGTTAGCGATTTGGAACAAGTTTTTGCTTTTTACCACTGTACATTTGAAAAACGTGATGGAATGAAACAGATATAACTCGCAGAAAATGGATCGAATGTAAACGGAAATAGTCGAATGAATATTTTTCCCATAATTATAAATGTTGTCATGTAATTCTTATCTACGACGCTTTTGGTATAGGACAACGTTTCCCATTAGCAGGTGTATCACAGGTTGTTGGGGAAAGTTGGAAAGTAAGCGATTTTAATGATAAGGTTACCTTAAAAACAGACAGTATGGCGATTTTAAAACGAATGTTGCCTAAGGCGTTGACTCAATATTACCAAACACATATACAGGGTGTCCCACAATACAAAACGGGCAAACTCTGGGTGGTGAAAGAGGACACTAAAAAGCTTGTTTTGCCAATAAACCCATGGTCGCACGTAAACTGTATCGCCACTGGATGGACTTAAAAGAAAATGGCTGCCCCCGTAGGATGCATATTACAAACATGACTTTATACATATGAATTTATGGAAATAATTATAATATGAAGTTTGTTTGTAGTGTTGTTAGTCGCGTAACCAGATGCACAGGTACACGTGTATAGTCATTCTTCACATTAACGATTTTCATAACTGAAAAAGTACAGGGTGAGGCAGAAACATTTAAAACAATGTAAATTTGGGATTGCTTCGACATTCTGGAAGATGGCAATCCAAAAATACTGTCTCGAACCAGAATTTCCCCGAGAAACCTTCCTGTTCGTGAAAGTTTGCTTAGACTTACAGCGGCACTGAAAAGTATTGACAAGAGATTTTTTTAATGGATAACGGATAAAAAATATGCAATAATTAAAAACTGAAATATACATTTTGTGTGCAATTATTTACTTGAACATACCACAAACTTTGAAGCAGTTGTAATAAGCACCATTTAAATAAACTTAAAAAACATAAAAATCAACAAGCAAAAAAGTATTGGCAATGTATGGCAAAAATACAAATAAGGAGACGTTCAATGTCTCCTCTTCTCCAAATTTCCGTATACAGACTTATTCCATGGCGCAATGGCGCAACACATCAGATATGTTCTGGTAGTCCTGATATAATCACTTAAATGAAGATTTCCAACGCTACTGTATTCCATACAGCCCTAAACCTACACCGCTACCACCTCCATGTTAAACTAATATTGGCGGAAGCAGTGCTGATGTTTGGGACAGAACAGTATGGTAAACGGTGGCGTTGAAAATCTTCATTTAAGTGATTATATCAGGACTACCAGAACATATACATAATGTGAATGTGTTGGCCATAAAATACAAGTCTGTAAGGAAATTTAAGCAAGAGGAGACACTGAACGTCTGCTCTTTTGCATTTTTGCCTACATGTACATTGCCATATATTGCCAATATTTTTTTACATGACTTTTTCACTTTTTTGCTGTTTATTTTAAACCACGTCAATTTAAACAAACGAAACTGTCATGATTAGTTTATTTACTTGCTGCTATTTAAATTATATTTGTTTAACATTTAAGTTGTTTTGTGACATTTTTTGTGAAAAACACCAATTGCCAATCATTGTGGTGCACCACTAATGATCATGTGGTTTAACTTCTGTTTACAGGGTGTCATGCCTGAGAGGCAAAATGGCGCCCAAAGTACTGCACCATTGGCCTCAGGTGGCTTAGGACTGTAGGGGGAATCGATCTTTTGATATTATTCCTTGTGGTGTATCGTCATGGAAGGGATGGTCTATTACGAACAAGGTTCCGAACTGTTTTCGAAATGCGCATTCCTTCCCCTAATAAACAACAAAACTTTCCATTCCATCGCTGAACCCACAACCTTTTTAGTACTCGCAGCTTATAAAAACCCAATTATTTGCCAACAATAAAAATTCCAAGAATAACGCACATGTATAAGAACGGGCAGAACAGTGCTATTCCGAATGCGTAGTTGGTTGTTACCTTCAGCAGCAGCAACAGCAGCATCCGGTCCATTAGTAAAAACAAATGAGCAAAAAATAGCAACAGTGGAGGGGATTAGCGCTGATCCTCCATCAGGTTTTGCATGGGGAAATCTCGTGGGACTTGACCACACCGCATGCCTGTTGAACCATGGCCGCCCTGTATGGGTAAAGAATTGAGGCTGAAGTCTCGCGAGAATTGCTATCAAGAAAAAAGCCCGAAATCAGAGCCCTCCATTGTCTCACCATTATGCTGGATTTGGAATGATCGATTGGCAACTAAAAATCGATTAGAAACGAGATTTGCCGCATATTTTAATGGGGATTTGACAGGATTATTTCTCAAAAACGCGCATTTGAATAGATAAAGGCCAGGATTTGCACTTCTGCCTTTTCACGAGTTTTATTGCCGCGGAATTCCCACTGATGCCGTAAAATGGACATTAATTTCACCCAATTTACAGAAAAACGAGTTGAAGGCGAGTGACACGTAAAAACATGTATGCATGCTCTAGTTTAAAAATATACACTTTCTGAACAAGTCGATATCCGAAAGAAATGGATGTGCCCATCAAATCAGATCTCAAACATAACAATTTACCAAATTTGATTCTTTTTCACAAACCATCGCTAGTGATATAAATGCCCAATCTGGCTTTGCGAAAATCAAAACATGTCTACGAATTTGCATGGTTTCTAGCAAATGGGTAACCAAATATTATAAATACCACAACATAAAACTGCTAAATTCACCAAAAAAAATTTACCTCAACTGATCTAAGTTTGGGCATGAGTAGTATAGGAGAAGTCATGACTTCTCCTATACTACTGGCATGAATGTAAAGCCATGGTTCTTAATTTTTTCTCCTAAATGTTATATCAGAAAACCTTGGATACTACCTCTACGGGTATGCATTGTTTTGGAGATTTAAGAAAATAATAACTTCATTCACGCTGAAATATTTTGTCACATTATCAGCATATATTCGAGTACTCAATTCAAAAAGAATTAGTTGCTACTTCGAGCCCCCAAATAAATGATTTCGTTTTTAAAATGCCTCAGTAAAAGCTGTTTGATGCATGACATAAATGGGTAATCAGACAAAGAATTCAACTGGCTTTTAATGGTTTCAACTAATTAATATTAAACACCAGTAACAAATAGGAACATGGGACGATTAAGCTAATAATTAAGAATTTTAACAGCAGACAAAATTAATTGAGAATGTGATCCCTTTTTCTCATCAACCATCAGCTGACTCAGAACCACTATGCCAGCACCATATGGTACTTGAACCACACCTGAGACAATCACCAAAGGTGATTGAAGAATTATAGGCATCAAAGAAGTGAAATATTTCACTTTTAGTATGCTGATAAGAAGCATTCCACAGAGGAATTGACATTTATTGCCCACTCATTTTGGGGTTTAGCTGGAAAAAAAGTGTAGCAAACATAGTGCATGAGGTTCCTAAAACCTCGCAAAGCAGAGCTAGTAAAATTTAAAAAATGGAAATCTCGGACTTCGGAGCCTGCAAAGTATACACTATACTCTAGAGGAAGGACTTGTGTTACTTAATGATGGAAATTTGACTAACATTCGTTAGATGTACATGTATTGAAATCAGTAAAGTTATTTTAAAACCAACCCTGCCTTCATTTCGAATTTTACACAGCTCGATTGGGCATTTTTACCACTGTGCATCGATGCCTTTAGTGTGCTAATAGGGGGTGTCGATCCCAAAAAAATAATTGTAATTGAAATTGACGAATTTTTGTGCGCATCCGCAAATGACTACCAAAACAGGTTTTTCAGGTTTTGGTAGCCATGTGCACACGCGCACATCAATTAGTCAATTTCAATTACAATTTGTTTTGGGATTGACACCCCTATAATGTTCTAAACATGAAAGCAGAATTAGTAGATCCTGCCTTGGTAATCTTTATCTTCTAGCGTGCATAACGTAGACTTTACATGTACAAGGGTATAACGTGAATGTGTTCTGTGCCCACTTTCGAATGTCTTTTGTCGAGAAATGTAACATGACCCATTTCACAAACCACAAGATGTCATCAGTATATCATCTGTGGTGAAGGTAATTTTTAATTAAACGAAACCACCGAGATGGTAGAACCTGTCATTCCAAATTTTTAATCCACTTTTGGGATTCCCAACCCATGTTTTGGATAAAACTGATGAACAAAATCATAATTACCGAAACAAACTTTTTCAAGCAAAAATAGGTTTAATTCTCGTTTAATTGGAATCTTAATTCGAAATTTGTGCTGTTAATAATCACAACAGGTAGGATAATTGCCTGGATATCCTTTCTAATCTTAGAGAGTGAAATGTGTAAGTACGATATACTGTACATGTACATTCAACGTGTGTTCACATCACAGTGTTTCAGTGAGAAAATTCCTGAGCTACTGTACGGTGTAATTGCTGGATGAATTTACAGCACATTAGCAATACTGAACATTTCAATAAGATACATGTAATTAATGACCTTAAGTATTCTTTTAAAAAGTTGGACGGAATTCACGGAATTTAAATCCTGTGTCAGTTCAAGCCTCGTTCCATGTGTTGACAAGTTTGCTACAAGCCCTCGGGTGGTCAACTTACAGAGGTTCTACTTTAAACCTGCAAATATGTTACATATTTTACCTATTTTTCCGTACGAGAAACCGATATCAAAGTAGCAATCTGGTCATAAATTCATCACAACTGAACTTCACGTTCACGCTACGGGCGAATGAGCAGCCAGTTTTAAAGGTTATTCAAATGTGGTTAACCCGAGTTAACCTCAGCAGCCATTCACAAACATAAAGGCTGTGGGAGGAAGTATCCCCATTAATTAGAATCTCTGGAAAGGGAAAGCAGCAGGGTCCTTGTTACGTTAGATGGGGCGACGATACGAAAAATTCCTCACAAAATGCTTTCTCCACGCCAGTTTATTTCGCTCAAAACAAATTACATATCTCACAGACAGCCCAAAAAAGTGGGTGACTCATTTTCTCGAGTTTCCTCGACTGTGATGATAATTCGCCATTGTGTTTCGGAACACACGCACGCAGTGTTTACCATTTTGCATTTTTCCAAAGCCTTTGATGAATCGTTTCCTGAATTATGGAAATTGTTGGTTCGAATGGCCTTTTTAACTAGTGCGAGGTTTCCTCTCGAGAACGTGAATGGGAAGAATTTGAAAGGATGACGCTAATGGAATTAAAAGTCATGAATAAAGATGGCAGCCTCGGACCAAGTGCCAGAATTAGAAGACGCAGCAGTTCTAGCGTGACATTTAAAGCGAGTTTACACGACATGGCTGTTAGCCTGCGCAATGGCCCAGCGTTAATGTCCCATTCAGCGGAAAATTAATTCTAGTTTCGGTCAGTTTTGGAAAAACACCGTAATTGACATATGAAAACACGCGCGCGTAAACAACCAACCTTCCCAGGCTTTTTTCACGATCACGACAAAATTCTCATTGTTTTGGAAACGTGTTACGAACACAAAAGTTTACGTCCATGTTTGACCTTCCTTGATATTATACTGTAGCACGCCGACAAAAATGGGCACGTCTGCGTGACGTTACCTGAGGTTATGTTTTTCAAGGTAGTGCTTCCAAAATATCCGTCAAATTTTAGTCACAATACTCAGTCGGATTCCTGCGATTTTTCTTGTAAACAATGCGTCTTCTGGAATCTGGACCACTATATAGGTGAAATGTCAAGTTAAAACTGCACATGTGCCGCATCACACTTGGCTTGAGAATGATGCTGATGCATGAGTAGCTTTAGACATAAGGTTCTAGATCCATGTTATTATTATGTTATATTGATAATAAGGCATAAATACACATTCCAATGTAACAGCGATTCAATTATTGTGACGATGAGCTCAAAACTCATTCGCAGTTGATAAAACTTACTAATTGCAGCTGCAATTTGATGATAATGATGGTATGTGACGACATACAAAGGGGTTGCCATCCAGTATAAGACAATCAACAAAAATAACATCTTGTTGGTTTGTAAAGAAAGATGGAGTATAATAGACAATAAGGGAAGATGCTGAAGTACATCTTCTATAGTCCATGCATTATTGTCAACCTCATCCATCCTCCATAATTGGACATACGAGTACTTTATATGTTCATGGTCTGACTTTCTGGACGAAGTGAAGAAGAACAAACGCAGTAAGGGACGCTGCCCTTATGACTTTGGTTTCATATTTTGTTTGAATTTGAGGTGAAATTACATGTATTATTGAAACTTGGATTATTATTCAGGTGGGAGCCAGATACCAGTTCGGCAGTTCCAATATATAGAACATCGTTTCCAATTGTAACGCCTTACATGTATACAGATGTTGGTGGATATACCAAGCGAAAATCTAGTTTTACAAACTAGTTAATGTTTAAAACAGCAATGACGCGTTGTGTTTCCCACTTGGTAATATTTACCGTGTTATAAAGTTTTCTACAGAGTTGCCAGTACATGCTCCCACAATCCACTGCAGAAACCGTCAAAACAATCTGTTCACCTTTTTAAATACCAACGTGGTAAGTCACCACGCTTATCTACCAGGTTTTTTTAATTATCGCGTTTTTCCTCGGTATACCTCAGTGTTAAGTTGGCCTTAAACAGGAGGTCCAGTGGGGGTTGTTGCTACTCCACTGCCGAAACAGGCAAAACAGTCTGTTCACCTTATTAAATACCAACGTGGTAAGTCACCACGCTTATCTACCTGGTTTTTTAATTATCCCGTTTTTTCTTGGTGTCCCCCCAGTATTACGTTGGCCTTCAGTTGCATACATTTTGGCTGCTTTGAACATACTCCATAGTTATTTCGTACATGTACATTAAGTGAGTTAAATATGACTTTAAAGTCTGCAACAAATGGACCACCATGAAAATGAATGTACGCATATTTGCAGAAAAAGACGTCCATGCAAGTTCCAATGCCCTCGTTGGGGGACGACAAATCTGTTTTCGCTTTACGTGATTTACGTCAACATAACCGCACTGCACCCGAACGTGCAACCAACATGTCGGACAGAAATCTGAAATGATGATGTCATTGCGTCTCTGCGAGGGTCTACGGTGTCACCGAATGTGACAAAAGGTCACGACCTTAATAGGTTAATCCCGGCTATTACAGAATTCCACCTTCATGCCCACGTTTGATTTATGGCGTCGGCCCACGTGACAGGTTCAACGAGGTTACGTTGCGAGGAGGAAACGCTACCTGCGAGGCCAGCCCACGTGCCTGTAGCTGAAGCATATGACAGCATAAATCAAGCAGTGCCATTAGCAGCCATCGCCGTCAACTGCTACAGGAATTCTTGGAGTGAAATCGTTTATCAGCAACGACATTTGGAAATTCCTCAAATCCCCAATTAGCCATCTGGGAAGGAAATTGACTCGAACGACCCGAAATGCATTTCGGGGCCCCTGACCCCCTTCACGGCATAAATCACTGAATTGCCATCTTTGAGAACCAGACATGTCTGATCTGGTTGCAAAGTGGAACGGTCTTCCTCTCAACAGATGGCGCCACCAGCGGTCGCCGCAAGATGGCCTCTGTGATCAACTGTGACAATTATTTATGAACGATTTTTGCAGGACAACAGCAATAACCATACGTAACATTCTAGTCGTCTCCATTGACCTGAATTTTCGTGGACATGTACGTCACTCTCGTCCAGTTAGTGTCACTCTGGCCACAATTAACGTGATATATATACAGCTGTATATATATATTCCACCAAACAACCAATGTCGAGAAATGTATAATTTTCAAATTCAGTATAATTGAGATGGATTGCTTTCCCGCTAATTGTGTTTATTTTATAGATTTATAGTTGCAAAATAAATCGTTTTTAAGACTAATACCCAAAACTCGAAGGCTTAAACACAACAGTTATTGTGGAAGTAAAAGCAAGAAAAAGTGGTAAGACAACGTTCAAGTCAAGCCTTTCTATAACGACCACTCACGATTGATAGGCTGTTGCTGAGTGGCAAAAATCCTGCAAGCGCCCATGTGACTATTAGAAATGACTGAATATTAACAAATAAAATAAAATAGCATATTTTTTCCATGTGAAAGCACATAAATAATATATAAATCCATATTTTTTGCCCATACCTCCCATGTTAACTTCAATTTTTTCAGCTTACAATCACTTTGCTCAAGTTTTCAATCAGTTCTTTCCACATTTATTAAGCTCGAAATTTCAATTGACGATCTGGACGTCCACTTTCCTTGAACATGTCCGACAGTATCCAGTTTTGAGGATGCCAATCCCCGATGTCTTTATAAATGAATGAAAAAATTCCATTTGGGAATGTTCAAAACTTGTAACGCGTCAATTTCAGAATTAAAGGAAGATTCTGTGTAATCAATAAAAAGACATGTATAAGTACATATATGTACATATATATGCAGTGTAGGACGTCAAGGGGGAGGCCCTGGAGGAAAGATTAGTACACACTCACTCACCATATTGGTATCACTATTATAGTCGTTTTTAGACAACTGATATCAGTACAGTTTATCAGTACGTTTTAGTGATATCGCTAGAAGCGAAAAGCAGTAGCGCCACTAGAAGTACTGATATCTGTATCTGTAATGACATCAGTATTATCAGTAGAATTGCTACAAATAGTGACACTTTTTTTTCCAAATTTCACTTCGGTGGGATTCGATCCTAGGTTCCTAAGGTGTATGCATCACCTTAAACATAGTGGCCCTAACATTACGTGAGGCACCTAGTGGTCCGACTAACGTCATACGAGTCACGTAGTGGGCCTAACGTCACCGTGCGGTCCTATATATGATCATCATATGTGACAAACTGGCCCTAAAGTCACATATTGCCAGTACCAGTACTGATATGAATTGCATGATTTGTGCTTGTATCGGTGCAAGTAATGAGTTGCTTATCGACAGTATACTGATATTGTAGTGATGTATGTAGGTGTCATTAAAGTATCAATAGTGACAAGTAGCATCAGTAACGATATGGTGATGTCAGCAGTGGCAACTATAAAGTTCGGTATAGTGATTTTGGATGTTCAAACTTATGTAAGTAAACACGCGCAATAATTTAATAAAAAGTTTGCAAAAATGTACTGGCATTACCACTATTATCAGTAAAGTTTCTACGAATATCATCAGATATCAGTACATGATTTCTACTGATTTGTACTAATCTTTGGACCAGGGTGAGAGGGCAAATTAGTTGTCAGATTTGGAAGAAAATGGCTTAGAAGGGGGATATTCCGTAGTCTAACAACACACCTGAAACAATACAGACTGTCACCATCGAGGGGGTGGCAACTCTTAAAAATTGTGTACACCAGATTTTGGATTTCAGTGAGATTTCAAGGATTTCAATGGGGACTTCATAGAGTTTTCAGTGTCGCAGTGCTCCGCTTGGTGCGCTGTTCTGCACCAATAGCAGCGATTTTTTTTCTGCATTTTCTGCTAACCTATTGACACTTTCCCCACGTGTTAATGGCACCGGCGCCGAAAGCGGTGGCGTTGGGAAACATCTCCATTTGATTGTCCTTGCTCAATGAGTGAAAAGATCTTCTTTCCAGGTTATATGGGTGTTTTGGGCGATCATTAGCGTTTCTTGCTCTGCTTACAAATTACCCCTTGCTTCTCAGCGGGACAGCAATGGCGGCTTAGCATTGAGAGAGCTCGGCATTTAGAGGTGTATTTGGGGTATATGGCAGGCCCTGGGCCATGGGCCGCTGTCAGAGCCCGATGTCCCAGGCATAAAAAGGGGCGAGGCACGGAGTCCATTGATGGGACCCCTGATGCATTCTCGGACAGTCGTCCAAAGAGGCAAAGACGCAATTAATCGAAAGCTGATGACACTGTCTTTCGGGGGCCATGAACCCAGTCCCCCAGCCATGGAGACTGACGAGGCCCTGCCCCACATATCAATAGCATTCCATGATCTGCTCTCTTAAGTGGTTCACGACAGGGCCACTCTTTCGCTCCTCCATTCATTAAATTCCAGCACGAAAACCCTGCCAATTTGCATTTTTGAGGAGGCATGATGGCCCGGGGCAAACCTCACTGCTTGTCAGCGCACATTCCCCTGCCAAAACAGTCCTACTGTCCAGGGGGCAGCACCGCCTAACGAGCTGCTCAACACACTATATACAGTGTACGGTAGAACCTCCAAAGTTGACCACATTTAAAATAACTGGACAGTCACTACATTAATTCATTGGCAGACTACCACTACATTTTGGCCACCTCTGTATGTTGTATGTTGACCACTAGGAGCATGACACAAAATAGTACAGGGTGTATACCGGTCATGGAAGTCATAGAAAAGTCATGAAATAAGATTCAGGTCATGGAAGTCATAGAAAAGTCATGAAATAAGATTCAGGTCATGGAAGTCAGAAAAGTCATGAAATAAGATTCAGGTCATGGAAGTCATAGAAAAGTCATGAAATAAGATTAAGGGGCATGGAAAAGTCATTAAATTTACATCAGGGGCATGGAATTTTTGGCTTTTCATTGTTTCATAAATTAAAATTTGGGTTTAAATTCTTAATTTTTAACCCAATATGGCCAACACTCATGTCGCCACAGTGGTAGATAATGTTTCTGAAAACTTGCCATTTAGGCGTGACATAAAACTTGAAAGAACCTATATTCTAAAAGGCATGGAAACATTTTTGAAGTCATGAAAAAGTCATGGAATTTGCATTACTAAATCCGGTAGGCAACCATATAGTAATTTACTCTGTGTATGTTGACAAGTCATGGATGATTAAAGGTGTTGGCTGCTTGCAAAACTTTTACTTACACACCTGTAGAACAGTAACTGTCTCTGTATAGGTAGACGAGGTCATTTTGGAATACATTACCAAAAATAAAACATTGCAGAATTTGATTGTTGCTGTTTATTAACATAATAGGTCTGGATATGCTTTCTAAACTTACAGAACGCAATTTGTAAGTACACTGTACATTTGTGTTTCGGTGTCCCAGTTCTACAACACAGTGTAATTGCTGGATAAATTTGCAGTCAAGGGGTTGGCAGCTTGTGAAGTCAGTGTACATGATGGTTGAAGTCCACTGAAGTCTTTGAAGTCCCTCTGAAGTCATTGAAGTCCCAATGAAGTCATTAACTGAAATCCCACAGAAGTCATTAATTCAAATCGCATTAAAGTCATGGTAACTGTACTATAACTATCACCATAACCGTCACAGTAAACTGTACAGTAACCGTAAATTTCACGATGGCCACACCTTGATCGATCCTAACCTTCCCCATAACCATCAACGTAATCGCTAATCGCACCGTCAACGTCTCAATAACCGTCATGGTAACTGCACTGTCACTGTAAAGCTAGGTTGCGGTAACCGCGCTTTCACCATTACTGTAACCGCAGCGCACCTTAACTGCAACGGTGTCCATCATAATGAAAAGACGATCCCATTGTTTTTGCCCAATCCTACTCACTTCTATCACTATGTGTCATAATTTGTTTACACCCCTGGTGACCCCACAGAAGTTGATAACACTCGAACGTCCCCACTACACAATTTCTAATAAATATGACTTCCATGACGTCATTGACGTCTACTATGATGTCATTGAAGTCCCATTGAAGTCCCATTGAAGTCCCACTGAAGTCCCACTGAAGTCCCTGAAATCAACAGTCAGGTATACACGATTTTGAAGAATTGCCAACCCCTTATTTGCAGCACATTAGGAATATTGGTACTGTATACTTCCGCACTGCTATTTTTGTTTACAATAAAATTAGGACACCGAAAAAATTTCATATTTTGATCACCTTCTTATGTTGACCAGTTTGCTACAGTCAATTGGGAGGTAAACTTATAGAGCTTCTATTGTATGCCATTTTGAAAACACGTCACTGTGCCCACTCAGGCTGATTGTCAATCATGGGAACCCTCGCAAATTTTCGACCTATTTCGATCTCTGATATGGGATTAATACTGGTTGTGGTTGCAAGGTGATTTGTTATAATCTCGCACGCATAAGATCGGTTGTCACCATGTATTTGGACGACAAGAGTTCAAATGTGATGGACATAACAGACGTCATTAACATTATCAAATGCTATCTCATTATCATGTTTGAAGACAGATGGATAAAAGTGGTCGATTATAAAAGGTTTACTGGAAAACGTCTTTGAGGCATGGGAAATAGGAAATTTTCCAAATGGGTACAGGGTGTCCAAAATGACTGTAAATGGAAATGTTTTGCTACCTACACGTGAAAATGTCATTAACAAAGAAGGAAAGGGACGAATGGGTGGATTTCAATGGTTCAAGACATTTCATCACGCCCTGTATTTGTAACTGACTATGTACAGGGTGTTCGAAAAGTCTTTAAAAAGGTAAAAACTTTTGTGGAAGTAAAAATGGGCAAACAAATTGTTGCAGGAAACGGAATGAACAAACGGTAGATCCCGTCAGTTCAAGGCTTTCAATACACCTGATCACACCCTGTACACATCTTTGACTTCCCACTATTTAAGGCGTTTTCTAGTGTGAAACAAAAATGTTTAAACCACATGCCAATGAATGGTATACTGTAACTCATTTTTTTTGTTTTGGAAATTATAAAAGATGTTAAGGTTCAACTTTCCAATAGAAAAATGAGTTTTACAGAACATTTATAACATAAATTGGCATAATTATGAATCAAACATTTCTCGTAACATAAACATGTTATCATTGACAAGTACCAGAAAATAGCTGGTATGTCTAAAAATGGTATACTTTGGGAGGAATGGCACCATTTATGCTATACTGTAACTCGTTATTCCTTTTAGGAAATATAAAAAATGTTAAGAATCAGCTTTTTTAACAAGTAAAAATTGACGAATTCGTTATACAAACATATATGTATTAACAATTTTTATTTGTAAAAAAAGCTGATCTACAACAATTTTTATACTTTCCTCAAGAAAAAATGAGTTAAACCGTATAACATAATTGGCATAATTACGATTTAAACATTTCTCGTGGCATAAACATGTCATCATTGTCAAGTTCCAGTAAATGGCTGGCATGTCTAACAATGGCGTAATTTTGGGAGGAACGGTGTTACATGGGTTTCAAGTGCAAGCACACTCCGCGGTGGGGCAGCACTGTCCAGCAGTTTTTTTCGGCAAAGTTCATTGTAATTTAAATGAACTGCACCTTCACCACAACAGTTGGTCCGACAGGGGAAAATCTTGGTGTTCTGGGGCCATAAAAAGGCCCTTAGCAGCCGTAATCCCTCGGAAAGTAAGGCCATGACCCGGGGGTAGGTCTTATGCAAATCATAGCGGACTAATTTGGGCCATGCACCCAATATGCTAGGAGGTTGATATCACCTTAAATGAACACATTTAAGCTGACAGTCTAATACGGCCCTGAAAAGGGTCATTATCGAAATCTGTTGGCCAGGCATTATCAAAGGGTAGAAAAAGACGAGGGCAAATTGGACGAAATTAGGACGACAACGGTCTGAATTACCTGCACGGCATGCCAAAGAAGGCCCCCCATAAAGGGCCTATGGGCACCAAAGGAGTGGATTTTATTGCGTGTTGCTCGCCTAAATATACTATGCACGCACTCGATCCTTCGGTTCCGAAAATCTTTATGAGGGATCAATGAAAGAATTGCCGCCATAAAAGAGAAAATTATTTTTGGGGTACTTTTTTGGAAATGTAATCCCATCGTTTTGGCTGCTCTTTCCGAGTAAATTAGCAAAAATAAGCCCCATCTAAGGACTAAGTGTGTCATTCGGCTAGTGTACTGTGCAATTATGGGAAGACTTTCTAATTAACTAAGCAGTTAGCGATAATAAAGCGCCTAATTTACACGTTTGCGATAGTTGCTCTTAATTCAGACCCCTAGCGGTGGCAATGAGAAAAACAATAAATACGCTAAGTTTAAGAGAACTTTCCTTCCACCCCCAGGCAACTAACCGAAAATAAATCGATGAATTTGCTCTGCATGTATGTGAATCTGGAACACTACCCGCAAATCGGAATACTGCCCCAAATTTATCTAAAATCTTTCCTAATTTTCTGCGTAAGTATATATGTATTCCATAATACATATACACTCTTCTTTTTCGCTTATTATCGTTTTTTTTTCAATATTTGTTTCATCAAATTTCCATAACATTTCACAAATTCTTCAGAAACACCGAATATATTTAAAATTTGCTTCAAAATCCCTTATTTGATATGAATATTACCAATGCCTGCAGCTTTCAGAGATTTTACACTAACTCATTGAAAGAAATTGCAAGAAATTTCGAAACCAAAATTGTTCATGGTCCGACATTTACACATATATAGAGGTACTGCATGCATGTCAATTTACTCAAGTTTGCTTTGCTAACGTTTGCCTCGCCATTACATGGTGTATGCATCGTATTCAATTTTTATTTAGTGTAATTACGTTTTTTTAAAGTTGTTAATTAAATTTGTATATAGGTCAATGCATATTTTTAAATCGATTTTCTCAACTTGTACAAAGCTCTACAATTGCTTCCTTGCGCCACGTACCACGTCTGCATCTTTTCACGCCCACGAATCTCAGATTTGTTCAGTTCTCTCACATTTTTCACTTCTACAAAACTTCGTCTTTAATTCCCCCAACTATTTTCACTATTGTCATTTACAACATTCTAGAAAGCATAAATTTGCATCAATCTTAGCAAAATTTTCGGTTTTTTTTCAATTCAATTCAACCCAGTACCCTACAATCAATACCAACAGAGTCTGAACTACTATACATCCACAGTTCTGGAAGTCCTGGTTTAAAAAAATTTATCAAAATTCGGTTGTTTTGTCATGTTTTGCTTACTTTTGGAGTTCTTTGTAGCATTTTATCACCAGGATCACCAGGATCAACTCGAAGTACGCAGTATTAAGTTTACTCAGTTACATTGTAAAAAGAAGCAAAACAAAATCTGGACCGAACTTTTAAAACAGGGACATCCTCAACTACAGATTGTGACGATAACAGACATAAGATGCGACTCAGTAAACGTGTTACATGTATGTCGTTTACATTAATTGTCTTATATTGTTTGCATTGGCTTTCAAACTACTCGATTAGAGCGCAAATATGACATTAGCTATCCCCGTTTTGCTATGACCTATGGCTCGAATAGCGAAATTTTTTGGTTGTAAAACGAAACATTGCGTAAATCAAAAAGGTCGTATTAGCGAAAAGCCGTATAAAGAGGTATGGGTGCATTGTGAGTTACACTGGTGGAAAGATTAGTATGGATCAGTATAAAATTCATAGTGATATCAGTACATATTTACTTATTTATGGTGATATTAGTATAAATCTTACTGATATCAGTACGAGTTATACAGGCGAGAATTAGTGTGCCCAGTACATTTGTACAAATTTCGTAAAATTATTGCGCACGTATAGTTATATTGCAACTCTATAGTGAGATTTATAACTTACAAAAAATGCAATTAAATTTTACTGCAAACATTTAAAATCACTATCCATCTTTTTAGTTGCCACAGCTGATGTCACTATGCTATTACTGACACTACTGGAAACTAGTGATACTTTATTGAGACCAGTATATATCACTACTTAACACTATGGATTAGTGTACAGTAATATCATCAACATTGTGATGTCAGTATCCATACTGACTTATATATGACATCAGTAGTCCAAAAAACCACTATTCATCACTATAGAGTAGTGGTATCAATAGTGATCATATGCATGTACTAATATGTCCACCAGGGTAGCTGTTCTGGGTCCTGAGATGTTGCTTAGAGAAAGTTTAAACATGCTTAAAACGAATTACCACTTTTAATTGTCAGGTAAAACTATTAGAGACGGCGACGAAGAAGGGAAGAAGTTCTATGAGATCCTGAAACAAAATTTTTTTGGCTTTCGCAACAATTCGCCCCTGAATTTCATGCCTTTTTTGCGCTACTTGGTCCCTGGAGCATTTGGGTATTGGACCTATTTGAAGTACCACAACATGCTGTGGAGTTATTTAGAGAAGGAAATCCAGGAGCATGAACGCACTTACGAAGACGGGATACGAAGAGATTTCCTGGATGGCTACATTGAAGAGGTCCGAAAACGTCAACAAAGAAATGGAAAGTTGGAACCACCTTTCACGCGTTAGTATTCCAAAGCTTTCCAAAATGGCTTCGCACTTGACCACCAGAATGCTTCAAATACAATTTGCGTATACAGTAAAACCTGCAAAGTTGACCACCTCCCTATGTTGATCACATTACAACTGACCGGATGGTCACCAAATTAACTCATGGGAAGGTGACCTCTATATGTTGACCACCTGCATCTACCGTATGCATGTTGTATGTTGACAACTTGGACTACGAGTCATATGACAAACAATAGTAATTTACTCTATATGTTGATCAGCAAGGTCTCAACAAGTAGTCATGGATGATTACATTTATTGGCTGCTTGCAAAACATACTGTACACCCTGAACAGTAACTGCCTCTGTAGAGGTAGAGGAGCTCATTTTTAACCATTTGGGTATAAAGTGGGTTTGACAGCTCGTAAATAGGGGAAATTTCCTTTTTAATTGGAAACACAAAAATAAAACATTGCAGAATTTCATTCGAGATTTGTGCTTTTCATTACCACATCAGGTAGTATAATTGTCTGGATATGCTTTCTAATCTTATAGAATGAAATTTCTAAGTACACCAAGTGTTTCTGCATTAAAATTACAGTACTTCTGTACAGTACGTGTAATTGCTGGATAAATTTTCAGCACATTAACAATACTATTACATTATGAACATTTTAATAAGAATGATTCATGAATGATTACTGTAAAATGTTAGTACATGCAGTTCACGGATTAAAATCCAGTGTAAGTAGAAGCCAAGTTTCATATGTTGACCATGCAGTTTGAGTTGTCCCTTGGGTGGTCAACTTACAGATGATCTGCTGTAGTTGCATAGTTTGAAATGTACATGTACATGTATATCTTTCGCAGCTGAACACGTCACTGGATCCTTATACGACATGTTCCTTGCCGGGGTCGAAACAAGTTCCAACACGTTGACATGGAGCATCCTGGCCTTATCGGTTTGGCCACGTTGTCAAGACAAAATTCAAGAAGAACTCGATTCTGTGATTGGCCGAGGAAGAGCGCCTGTTCTTGAAGACATGGCAATGTAAGTATACTCCAAATGCCCTTTGACGTGTGCGCAGTTGAACTCAATGTAACCATGAAGCAGATTTCTGATTTGTTGTGATTGAATGATTCACAGGTTGCCTTATCTGGAAGCGGTCATACTGGAAATTCACCGATACGTCAGTTTGGCCCCCCTGTCCATGTTCCACAGCCCGTTGAAGGACACTGAAGTTCTGGGTCATCCAATTCCAAAAGGTTGCATTGTCATCCAGAATATCTACGGAGTGCATCGGGATTCCAAGTGCTGGGACAAGCCATTCGAGTTTATACCAGAGCGGTTCCTTGACTCCGAAAATCGTGTTCAGAAACCGGCGTTCCTCATACCGTTTT